>LBNU01001508.1:19091-30913 GCA_014162995.1 Artemisia annua
CAAAATCAAAAAACAAACACTCTCTTTATACATCAGACGGCCATAATTCAATACACAAATCCGTGCTTCAATCCTTCAATCCGTAAGTGTTTATATGATCTTTAGCCTAATCTAAAACATGGTTTTTAACGAATTATGTTTCTAATGGCTAGATTTTTCATAATTTGGATTTCTAGAATTAGGGTTGCGTTAATTTTGTTTACTCGTAAATCATGTGTTATTGTTTGATTTTTCATAGGGCTTTTGGTTCTATAAGCGTTCTAATCATGTTAGTAACTAATAATCATAACATATAACACGTTTGAGGTGTATTCGAAATTAGGGTTTATGTATGATTTGGGTGTTCTTGATTGTGTGTTAGGAATACGTTTTTTATGTAGAAGGTTCTGTCACCCCGAGTATTATATTAGCATGACATAGCTCGTAGTATGTATCATATTTTAGTTAGTTCGTAGAATAGTTTAAGTAACACCGTGGAGGACGGACGGGTCTTTACCCACTGTATACCTGATCCACAGCCCGTAGGAGGGCGTATACTTGTAATTGTATATATACCCTCATCCCACCAAGGTAGAGGGTTGGTTGATTTCATAATAACACACACACTAAGTGTGAAGTTTTTCTCTCTCAAAGAAATCCTCCCACCTCTCTCTACTCTCTTTCTCTCTCTAAAACTCCAACCATGTCAATCTTGTTCTTCCATCATACTAGACCTCCCGAATCACAATAATCAACATATGTTTCGATCCTACAATTGGTATCAGAGCCTAGGTTGTGTGGTTTGGTTGATGTATTGTGGTTAGTACTTGTTTTTTAAGCTGTTTTACCAAGTTTTTTATTTGGGAAATTTTTACTTTTTATTTTCCTATCATCACCTTTCTGGTAAACAGTTTTCACACAAGCTTCATTGTATCAATGTTGGTCAAAAGTCAAAATTATCATTTCTAAGTTTTTACCTGTCTGTTTCTTGGTCTTACTGTCTCAAGTTAAGAGTTTTTGTCAAAACTCATGTTTGTGATTGTTTTGTACCAATCTCGTGAATCTTTGGTCGGAAAAAGTGCTCAAAAGTAATACTTGGTAAGAATCTGGTAGTTTGATATTCTTGGTTCTTCATAGCGGTTTGATACAAGTGAAAATCCAAATCTGTTTTGTTTATGAACAAGACAAACCTTGTTGATAGTGACAGTCTTGTCTGATAGCAGTGGCGATTTGACTTGCAGTAGCGGTTTGGTGTAGCGGTTTGTCTATGAAAATCAATTTTATTTACAAATCTAAAGGAAATGTTGCCAAAATTTTGTCCATAGAAAAAGACAAAGAGAAAAGATGATGAAGAAAGTTTGACCAGTTGACCACAACTAAATATAAACTCTTTCACCTCAGTCTATACCCATCATCAGTGAACAACAAAACCAACAATAACCAATCAATTATCCTAAGCCCATCTCATTTACACAACTCGAAACAAACAAAGATCTCAGTTTAGTTTTCGTGCTTCCCAAGATGTTTCAAGACCTTCAACAGATTCATGCACACGAAACATACATCATGATGTTAAAGAGATGAGATAAGATCTGTTTTTGGTGTGGAGAGAATAAGATGTGGTGTGGGGGCGGATTATTGTAAGAAGAGATTAGGGTTAGGATTATGAGTTAAAATGTGTCTTTAGTACCCCGTAAGTTTAGGGTTGGTGTTGGATATTGGACAGGTTGGTGTTGGATATGGGTTAGAAACAAATGGGCTACCCGGGTTTAGTAATTTAATTGGGCCTGAATTATGATTAAGAGTATTGGGGTGTAATTTGATTATGAATCTTCTCTAGGCTGAAATTTTTTATCACACGTGGTCTGGGCTTATGAATGAAATTGTCAAAAACTTTTAGTCCGAATGTTATCTTTTGGATATAAAGTTTTGATAAAGTATTTGGTTTAGAGTGGTATTTTGGTCTTATAAATTTCACGGAGTTAAATTTCAATTGGGCCTGAATTCTGATTAAGAGTATTGGGGTGTAGATCGATCCGCGGAACAGGGGGTATCTAAAGAATTAGGGCATATCACAAACTCAACCATCAAACCAAATCACATTAAAACTGTCAAGGAAAAAAAAAAGCTAGTCTTTGGGTATTTCACCGGATGAGATGATCACGAAGTTTATTATTTGAGATTGAAGTAGGTTTCACGAAGGCGCGTACTTATTTTATCATGAAGTCGGGGTTGGTTGGATGCATGACTTTCAATGATAACTTGCTCGTGCTTAAGATTTAAGGTGAAGACTTGGTTTGTCTAGTAACCAGCAGTCGGGGTGGATGGTTGAAGACCTGGTTAACTATCACTTTAAGGAGTTACATTATTGTACTCAGTGTCACACGCAGAAGACGATGTGGATAATCGCAAAAGGTGATGAATGTCNCGTACTTATTTTATCATGAAGTCGGGGTTGGTTGGATGCATGACTTTCAATGATAACTTGCTCGTGCTTAAGATTTAAGGTGAAGACTTGGTTTGTCTAGTAACCAGCAGTCGGGGTGGATGGTTGAAGACCTGGTTAACTATCACTTTAAGGAGTTACATTATTGTACTCAGTGTCACACGCAGAAGACGATGTGGATAATCGCAAAAGGTGATGAATGTCTCATACTTTTTTAGGATAGTATTGAGCACTTAGAGATTTGCATGGTGCACAAATTCTCTACACCGTTCTTCCAACAACAATGCAAGCTTAAGTAACAAATTTGGGGAATTCTACTTCATTTTCAAGTTTGGTATATCGGGTTTACTTTACCAAGTGGTCACAGTAATAGCCAACAGAATACGTGGTTGGTTTGTTAGCTAACGGGTTCAAAGGTTGAGATGTGATCAACAATTCTCATGGGATATTTGATGCTACAAAATGTCAATGATGCTTCACAAGAGCTTTTCGGCATATGGTCGTACACGTCAAATGATGCTTCCGAAAGCTCGAAACCATCATTGGGGGAGAAACGTGTACTTTGATGATATAAGGTCGACCTCCAAGGGGAAGTAATTTATGCTACTTTACTAAGTATGGTTTTTGAAGTACTCTACATATGTGAGAAGAATTGTTGCTGAGGTCTTGCAAGTTTCCCCAAACAGTTATTCACCAAAACCAAATTTGTCATAACACATTCAATTTATCATTATCTCACGGTTTCTTCTTGGTTTTGTAAAATCCCGCGAAAGAATCTATTTCTCGGTTTAAATCATAGATTTGTAAAATCCCGTGATGATGAAACTATCCTGGAGAAAGAAATGTGCATTTCCGGATCTTAATTGATTCTTGTGCTACGGCCTCAACTTTGAAGANACACATTCAATTTATCATTATCTCACGGTTTCTTCTTGGTTTTGTAAAATCCCGCGAAAGAATCTATTTCTCGGTTTAAATCATAGATTTGTAAAATCCCGTGATGATGAAACTATCCTGGAGAAAGAAATGTGCATTTCCGGATCTTAATTGATTCTTGTGCTACGGCCTCAACTTTGAAGAAAGGATAAAGTGTGTACTTCATGTATTGGATGTTGTTCTGATATACTTCATGGCATTTTGGATTATAACAAAGTTTTACGGGGTTATACATTTTTTACAATGATCGGGATAAAACCATTATCAAAGTTCACTCAAAACATCAAAATGGGCTAGATTTGGGCATTTGAACCTCAAGATGTGACTACGGCATTAATTCATTATTATTTATTTGAGGCTGAAGTGAAATTTCACGGGTGCGTGTACTTAGTATCTGAAGATATCAGGGTGGTTGGATGAAGATTCTTCGAGATCCTTGTTCGAGCTTTTGACATTTACAATGACGAAGACTTGGATATCTAGTTAGTTTTGTGTTTCTTCTTCTCTATTACCACAAAATAACTATCACTTTAAGGAGCTACGTTGTAGTGCTCAGTGTCACACGAAGTTGTGGATATTCAAGAGGGGATGTACATCTTATACTTGATGGTTGGTTGGTTGAAGAGTATAGAGTACTTAGAGTCTCGATGTCACACGAACTCTCTACACCGCTCTTAGTCATACATTAGTGCAAGCTTAAGTCACAAGTTCGGGTGATTTTACTTCAGTCTCAAGTTCATCATATTAGGTTTTTCTCCATTAGTAGTCGCGACAAAGAGCCGACAGAATGATAATGGGGATTGGTAACGAGTTAGCAGAGAACTAGAAAAGAGAGAGATGACGTCTGAATACATTAGTTCAGGCCTCGTTCTTCATCATTATGACGTCTGTTCACATCAGTTCAGGCCTCGTTCTCCAACATAATGGCGTCTGCTGACAACACTTCAGGCCCCGTTTCTCAAATAAAAGAAAGGTGTACGTTTCAGTGCGCCTTATCTTGGGAAGAAGAGAAATCTTCTTATTTATGACCATTCTCATCAACAAGCTTCATGCTTTTCCCATGTTCGTATAGTCATCAAGTGCATCAACATACATTGGTTTCTATATTTGTACTTCACTTATTCAATCAAAAATTGCAAACAGGCATATGCAATTTTTGAGGGGGAGAAGGGAACAAGTGAAGAAACTACATGTTGATGATGTTTGTAAAATGGTCATTCGGCTCTTGTACGCAGACATTTACTCCCTCCAAGGTTTAACACATCTCAACAAGTGGTTTAGGCATATTACAAGCTTCATTGAACTCTTCATTAGCTAAGCCATTGATGAGGAAACAAAAGAGGGGCTGCTTCAAGAGAGCTTTAATCATCATCTTCTTCGCAGTAGTTTTTGGGCCTACACACATATTTTTGCTGCATCTAATAAATCCTAACCATCATGAAATCTCAACTATGACAAAAATGTCATTGCATGCCATTTTTGAGGGGGACATAGAGAAGAAGATGGTTAACATCAAGACCCTCAAACGTGATCATGACTTGAATGTATTGAATCTATAAAAGGGGATGGTCAGTTTGAGGGGGAGCCGATTCAGAGACTTCACAAGTTCTTGAAGAGGCTCTTTACTTACAATGGCCTAATTGAGGGGGAGAAAACTCAATTAGTCATCATCTCATGACTCCTGAATACTTCAGTTCAGGACTCGTGAGGTTTATCGACATCTTCTAACGGGCTGATATTATTATTGATGAAGGGCTTCCAGTTAATGCTTCATGTACACATCATTATGATGATTCCGATTAATCGCAACCATCAGGGGAGAGGAATGTGTACATCAAGGATGCACAACAAGTTCACGTGATCGGGCTTAATTACTTATTCCGGGATTGATAATCGCAGAGATGATCAGGGGTTCAACTTGTTACGTTGGTGTTATCATTCCTTGTGTACTTCACGGGCTGATTAATTGTAACTATCAGGGGAGAGAAATGTGTACATCAAGGACGCACAACAGGTTCACGTGATCGGGCTTAATCATTTATTCCGGAGTTGATATCCGTAGAGATGATCAGTGCTTCAACCTGTTACTTTGGTGTTATCGTCTCGACTAGTGTTGGGTACATGGATACATTATGGGCTGAATTGATATATGTAATGTAACTGGAATGCATTTGGCGAGATGAAGATGTTGATATTCTATTCCCCAAATGGACAACCTTGAAGAAGGTCGAGTCTACAGTCAGTTCTACATTCTCTTCTACGTGTTAGAAGACTGAAGACGATATGCATTTACTTATCAAAAGACTTCTTCATATTCAAGGCACTCATCTGAAAGGTTGCCAGTTTGGGGGAGAGCACTAATTAGGGGAGAGTGAAAAGCATGTGTTAATCCCTAATTAGATGTGCTCATATTGCTCTTCAGTAAGTTGATTCTCACAAGATACATTTGAGCTAATTTTGTTCTTCTCACAAGATTTCAAGTATAAGTGAGTAAAATGTGTTGCTGATTCTGAAGTATCAAAACCAGCAAGGGGGAAGGAGACATACATCGGAACGCACAACGAGTACACGTGATGAGCTTTACACTTCTACTTAATTGAAGTTATTCCGGGAAGAAAAATGTCATAACCGCAGAGAAGATCAGTGTTTTAACTCGTTCCTTTCGTGTATTATTCCAACTACGAGGGGGAAGTGATGTAAGAAACAGTTTCTGATGACAAAAGACGTACACAAATACTTATGTGTGTTCTTCGGGTTTCTGAGCTTCATATAATGAGACTGATTGCATCATTCAACTACTTGGGGGAAGTGGTCTCTGGATACTTTTTGGTATGCATTACTTCAGCCTTCAGCAGGGAAGGAAGATGAGAAGAACTATTCATGCGTGAGATGATACGTTGTTGAGCTATCAAAGCTTCACATTGAGAAGGCTCAAGTTCAGACGACTATTCAGGAGCCTCGAAAGCTTTGGTGGTGAAAGTTTAAGAGATGTTGACTACTACATGCAGACCGATATCCTCTTTTCGGTATTCACGTCAACATCTTCTTAAACTAAATAATATCCTTTGTATATATATTAAACCTAAAAGAAAATAGAAAAACATAAAACCTATAAAAACCATAAAAATCAGAAAATTAGAAAATACCAAAAATATTCTTTTTAAGGCATGTCTTCTGGCATCGATAACATTTACGGTCCTAGAAATGTCATTCAATAATGACACGGGTCTTTAAATGAAGTTCGAACAGAAGTTCAAAAAGTTTTTCAAAACATGCCGAAATGGCTTGCAGTTATTTCAGACTGTAACCCGTTCGTAAAATTATTGTTTGCTATTACTTCAGATAGCAACCCGGTTTTCAAAATGAGGAAAACACGTCGCCAAAAAGACGGTTGTTCCTCGCAAAGGGTGCCGTTCATCCGAGCGTGAATTACTTTATATTCGTGCACCCTCGGAATGATGTACGCTTCAGTGCGTCATTTCTTGTATAAGAAGAGAAATCTTCTTTTTATCGCCAAATACTTTCTCTTCTATGATTTTTCAAGAAAGTATTTGTGCAAAACTTGGTGGTATCATGAAATTTTGTTTGAAAATCAATCTGGACTTAAATTTTCATAAATTTTATCACTCAATCAATGACAAAAAAGTTATCTTAATTTTAAAATGGGTCATTGATTGAGGAGGAGAGTGATTTAAAAATTTTATGTATCATCAAAATTCACTTTGTACATATCACAATGATCTGAAATGTGATGGTTATGTGTCAATGCATGTATTTTTCATGAGTTTCTCGTTAAACTCCAAATCATTCAAAAACTCATCTTTTCCGACACATAACCATCCCCCTCAGAAATTGAGGGGGAGCTCAAAGATGTTCCTTCTATCAGACAAGGTTAAAACTGACCACATTCTTTTCCCAAAAAGCTTTGTAACTTATTTAAATCAATTGAGATCCAAAATCTCAAAAGTTTGAAATTTTTGATCGGGGGAGAAAATGTGATTTAAATATGAAATCTGATAATCAAATGTGATCTTTTAGACTCAATAATAGGCTCCCACATATGTGCCAAAATCTTTTTAATACCGATGCACATATTAAGGAGGAGCAAAAGGCGTTTGCGGAAAAATACCAAAGACCGACCATTTACTTTAATGCATGTAGTTATGAGGATGGTTAAGGTTAGGTATAAGTTCCCATGATCCACCAGAACCGGAGGGATCTTCCCGGGGACAATCCTCCAGATAGATTAGAAGTCCTTAGGAATGATTGAAAAAAATGAGAAAAGTGAGAAAGGGAAGAGTGCTGACTGAGACAGAGCTAGAACTGGAACAAACCCAACAAGGTTCTAGTAATGAGGTCTCGGTAAGCACTGAAGGGGTTGAAGAATTAAAAAGAAACGAAATGAGAAAGGGTGAAAAGAAATAGCCCTCCATTTATTCAACCTTAGGGTAGAAACCGGGTTCAACACATATGCTACTGGTCGTTACTAAGGTAACACCGGTATTGAAGACAAGACGTCATGGACCCAGTGACGCACTGCACTAAACTTCCTAACCACTCAAGTTCTCTCAAAAGAGCTTGTTTCATTCTCACGGGGAACCCTGCATAATCTATCGACCACTCATTACGAGCTATGTTGATATTGAAACAGGAGACGCCTCCCCAGTCTCCAGGAGCGGATCAAAACGCACAATTGAGTCTAGAGCCAAAGAGATCATCCATAAATCTCACTAGGACACACTTCCAATATGCTTATTGTTTCACACAATGTGGAAAATAAGATAAAATATTTAGAGTCCTACGCATTATCCTTGTGGTATTGCCAGAACATCCGAGTGATATGTAAATATTCACGATGAAGATGTAAATCCTTCTAGAGCGAACATCACTCAAGCTCTTGGTAGGTGACATGTGAGATCCTTCAAGGATCAAGCTTGTGACAACTGGAAAGCAACGATGGTGCGATTCAACATTGAATCAAACTTGTTCCAGGAAATGGATTGACGGATACTTTTGCAAAAACCTTTCAATGTGCTCATCTACTAATTTTCGAGCACATTGATTGTGCATAACCTTTCAAACAAAAGTATTTTTGATGGAAATATGATTCAAAGCTTAAAACTCTCGTCGTGTCTCAAAAATGTTTATCATATGACACGCGAGTGATTTCTATAAATCAATTTCTCATCAATCCGTGAATATCTATTCACCGATTCACTCTATCGTGCTGTCTGCTTTGAGACGTTCCGGTATGAGAACATGCTAAGTATGAAGATTCCGAAGTGGATTCTTTGGAAAATTCATTACTACAAGCTGGAAATTCCTGTCAAGGAGAGTCTTCTTTAAAAGAGACTCTATCTGATCACAGGTCAGTTTTCACAAAACCGGAGGGTAGTCTGTCCTCGCAGAACGAATGACAAAGCCATATTCGTTCTCTATCTTTATTGCTAACTGTTTTATTTCAGGGACACAATTAAAGATGGAGTTAATGGCTCCTATTTCCAGCTGAATCGGGTCAATCCATACCTCATGCTCACACATCCTCCTCACTATCAATGATGATGAGAGACTTACTACAACGAATGTTGAGAGACTACAAACAACGCTTCCGCAACTCAGATGAAAAGTCTCCTGATCCGCAACTCTGATTTAAAGTCTCCTAATCCAGAAGAGTATGAGCATGACGGTCCCAATGTCACTACATCACATGAAGGAAATATGACTAAGGATGAGCTTGAAGATTTACTGTGACTGATGATCTCAAAGAAGCTCAAAGATCATACATACCAAAGGAACATCAAATCACAAGTTCATTGCTTGAAGTACAAAGTGTGCTGAACATGAAGAATCAACTCTATGAGCTACAAAGTGATCTACAAAGATTTAGATGCTAGAATTCAATATTTAATTTCCAGGGTGACCTCCCTTAGGGGGAGATTGTTAGGAATACGTTTTTTATGTAGAAGGTTCGGTCACCCCGAGTATTATATTAGCATCACATAGCTCGTAGTATGTATCATATTTTAGTTAGTTCGTAGAATAGTTTAAGTAACACCATGGAGGACGGACGGGTCTTTACGCACTGTATACCTGATCCACAGCCCGTAGGAGGGCGTATACTTGTAATTGTATATATACCCTCATTCCACCATGGGAGAGGGTTGGTTGATTTCATAATAACACACACACTAAGTGTGAAATTTTTCTCTCTCAAAGAAATCCTCCCACCTCTCTCTACTCTCTTTCACTCTCTAAAACTCCAACCATGTCAATCTTGTTCTTCCATCATACTAGACCTCACGAATCACAATAATCAACATATGTTTCGATCCTACATTGTGTGATGTTTTGTTTGATTTTAGTGGTGGGATATGTTTGTTAGAGTGTTTGAATCATGTTTATGCTCGTTAATTGCATCTATTTACATGTATACGTGATTTAGAAAATTAGGGTTTATGTTCACAATTGGGCATTTTTCATGTTTGTGTTCTTGGGTTCAATTAAATGGCTTGAATGTGTTTGTATGAGTGTCAATTGATGTTCTACATCGATATCACAACATGATTGCACGAATAATGTTTTCTCGATAAGTTAGGTTTTCATAGTTTTTTGAAAACTTGTGATTTTGATTGATACGTGTGATTAACTGTTGTTTCATACTTATTTCATCAGGTATTCAATCAAGGATCAAATTTTTCCAAAAGCAAATAAAAATATCTTCATTTCGAAATTCCATTAGATTCTAGTGGAGAAATGTATTCTATAAAAGTAAAACAATTATTTCAGATTCATTGGAAGTTTTCAGAGGGTCGCGATCCCGCGAGGGTGAGCTAACTCCAAAAACCCGTCCTCAGTTCGGATTACAGGCTGCAACTCGCCTGCATGAAGCCGGAATCGCTAGTAATCGCCGGTCAGCCATACGGCGGTGAATCCGTTCCCGGGCCTTGTACACACCGCCCGTCACACCGGTTGATCTTCAGGCCTGCCCCCCTGTTACGTATGTCAACGAGATCTCGAAAATTCTTGTATAAGAATTTTCGAAAACTATTTTATCGAGATCACTTGAAAATTTTATCGAGAACTCTTGATAAATTATCAAGATCTCTATGTAACTATGTTATCGAGAAATCTTGATAAATTATCGAGATTTCTTGATAAAATTATCGAGAACCTTGAGTTATCGAGAACTTTTCTTGTTATCGAGAATATTCAGATTAGGTGTTATCGAGAACACTTATTCTTTGAGTTATCGAGAACCTTTGTTGTTCGAAGTTATCATTCCTATTGGAATTTATCGAGAACATGGATATACAAAAGTTATCGAGAACCCAGTAGGAGAATGTTATCGAAAACACAATCTGCATAGTTATCGAGAACACACTTGGACATTTTTTCGAGAATTTTCATTTCTTTTGTAAATTTTCTAAAACATGTCTAAGGAAGAAAACTTCAAGAACTTGTGTATTATTTGTTTTGTATTCATGTTTAATTAACTTGTGGATGTGTGTTTTTTATATGTATGTATTTCTAAGATGAGAATTGTAATGATTATGTGTTATGAATGCTTAAACATTATATCTTAGGTAATATGTGTGAAATAGCTAATATGACCACATCTCACTCGTTAATCAAATGGACCTTAACTGCAACATGTAACTTGTATGTCTATGTATATCAAACATATTCGTGGACTAATAACTAACAAATTTGAATGTTTGATTTCATGACAATGCATTACAGAAAACAATGGCTGAACACAATGAAAATGTTCCCGAACAAACTCTCCCATTACTCACACTCGGTGAGATTGTCCCGCCTGACTACAACATCACCATTGGCCAAAACAATCCATGAATTGACTTCAACAAACTTCGAATTCCAGAAGATTCGTGCAAGATTGTTAAAGACATTCTACTGGCTCATCCCTGCAAGTCTATGCTCACCAAATCCACATCAGTCCCAATCTTCTACATTCATTAGTTCTGGTACACAGCTCAAGTAAACTTGTATGATGAATCCTTCAATGTCACCTTGGATCGTCAAGTCTACACAGTGGATCTGGATGTCCTAAGAACCGTTCTTATGCTCCCTACACCGAAAGAATTATGTCCCATGTTAACGGAACTTGAAATCCTAGGTTATATCATTGATCTAGGATACGATGTTCAAGATGAACTACTGATATGTGCTTATTCACATATCTTTTATTCACCATTATTAGACTATTTTAGACCAAAAACTAACGCGAAATGCCAAAGATATCTTGTTTTTGTGTTTGTGATCGTGCAGGGACGGATATTGCATAAATAGCACAAAAGTCAACCAAAAAGCCTAAAACGAGCACGAGATGTGGAAAAGTGTCTAAAAGCCGAGTCAACGATGAAATTTACTCAAGGAAAGCCCGTGATGACAAAGTTATTTCCTAAAGGCTCGAGAAAACGAAAGAGATGCTTAATCGAAG
>LBNU01001508.1:36103-53249 GCA_014162995.1 Artemisia annua
AAGAAAGATTAGAAAGATAAGAAGAAAAAGAAAGATGGATCTTTGAAGGATAAGTAGAATGGAGGTCGAGACATCTTGATTGATTATGTTTGATTGGATCTTTAAAGGATGGTAAAGGTTGTTGTTGACGATTAGTTGTTGTTGTCGAGACGAAGGCCCAAAGTAGTTTTCTTACTTGCTAATAATCCCAATTATACTCGCTAGAAAACCTTGAACCTATTGATCTCGCTAAAGTGACTTGTACTCGTAATTTGAAATTTTAATAAAAAAAGAACAAACTCGCTATTAAAAAATTTTAAAGCAAACTCGCTATGAAAGTGTAGGAACAAACTCGCTATAAGAGATTTGACAAGCAAACTCGCTATCAAAAGATTTGACAAGCAAACTCGCTATCAAAAAAAATTTGGACAAACTCGCTATAAGAAAAATTAGACCAAACTCGCTAGGAGGAAGAAAATGAAACTCGCTATGAATTTTATTTCCAAACTCGCTATGAGTATCAGCCAAACTCGCTATGCGATAAGGCAAAAAGGCAAACTCGCCTTGATTTTTTAAACAAACTCGCTAGCAACACGTCCAANTAGCAAACTCGCTATCAAAAAAAATTTGGACAAACTCGCTATAAGAAAAATTAGACCAAACTCGCTAGGAGGAAGAAAATGAAACTCGCTATGAATTTTATTTCCAAACTCGCTATGAGTATCAGCCAAACTCGCTATGCGATAAGGCAAAAAAGGCAAACTCGCCTTGATTTTTTTAAACAAACTCGCTACGAAATTTTTTATATCCAAACTCGCTAGCAACACGTCCAAACTCGCTACGAGAGGGTTTTTCAAAATACCAAACTCGCTACTAAACCCTAAGTTTTGAAAAACCTTACTGCTATGTTTGAGACCAAAAATAACGAGTATACGAGCTTGAAAATGACCAAGATAACGATAAAAAATGCTTAAAACTAATAAAGACTCAATGAAAAACACAAATAACAAGTACTAACACAATAAAACAAGATCAAATCTAGCCTAAACTAATCAAAAACAACCCCAAATATCCCTAGGCGAATGATACCACTTTTTAGGTCACCATGTTGTAACATANAAATACCAAACTCGCTACTAAACCCTAAGTTTTGAAAAACCTTACTGCTATGTTTGAGACAAAAAATAACGAGTATACGAGCTTGAAAATGACCAAGATAACGATAAAAAATGCTTAAAACTAATAAAGACTCAATGAAAAACACAAATAACAAGTACTAACACAATAAAACAAGATCAAATCTAGCCTAAACTAATCAAAAACAACCCCAAATATCCCTAGGCGAATGATACCACTTGTTAGGTCACCATGTTGTAACATAACAATCATAGAATTATTAACCAAGAATAAAGAAGAAGAAGAGACAAGTGTTTGGAAGGAACTCTTGATATATTTGATATGATGAACTTGAAATACAAATGAGAACCAACAAGCCTTAACCAAGGCTTACATGTAGTATTTATAGGAGAGTCCAAGGGTATTCATGTCATTCTAGCACTATTACATACTTGGCCCTTGGACTTCCATACAATGTGTCATTACATTATAAACTTACTAAACATAAGAGATAAAATGTAAACATAATAAGTCTAATAAGCAACCTATTACAAATATAATGACCGACACTTTTCATAACGTGAAACGTGTTCCTAACAGAGTAGTTTTTCAATCCTAACGACACTATTCCCTGAGAGAACGATCAATCCCCCGGTACTTGCCACTACACTATACTACATCGGTCAGGTACACTGCCTGGTGGGGATTGCAAGCTTCTCAAGATCCCTTGAGAGGTAAAACCCTAGTGCGTGGTCGCAATCGCGCGCATCACGCTTCATATTCTGCCTCGTTGTTTGTGGCTGTGAATTCAAAGCGCAGTGCATAAGTGAATTCCATTCCTTCTGGATTGGTGAGGATAAGGCCTGCCCCCGAACCATCAACACATGAGGATCCATCCGTGAATAGAACCCATGGTTCTGGTAGTGTTACCTTGGTCTACGAAGTTGTATCATCGGTATCTGGTTTTTCGATGAGGAAGTCTGCTAGGACCTGCCCCTTAACCGCAGTGCGTGGCCTATAGGAGATGTTATGCTCGCCTAGTAATACACTCCATTTTTGCAATCACCCAGATGCATCAGGTTTGGAGATAACTTGCTTGATAGCTTAGTCTGTGATCACCACTATGGGATGCGCTTGGAAGTACCTGCGCAGTCTTTTGGCAGCGAACACTAATGCTAAGACCAACTTCTCCATTGCGTTGTAGTTAACCTCTGTCTTCTTTAGTGCTTTGCTGACGAAATATACTGGTGTTTGCACGGAGTTCCTATCTGTGAGAAGCACTGCGCTAACTGCTCCATGAGTTGCAGATAAGTACATGATCAACTCCTCCCCTGGTCGGGGTGCGACTAGCTTGGGAAGTGCCGCTATATGCCGCTTAAGCTGTGTAAAAGCTTCTTCCGCTTCCGTGGTCCAACAAAAATCTCCCTTTTTGTACACTTCTTGAGTGTTTTAAAGAGTGGGAGTGATTTATCCGCTGACTTGGACAGGAATCTATTTAAACCGGCTAGTTTTCCATTCAGAAACTGAACTTCTTTCACCGTGCGTGGCAAAGGAAGCTAGATGACTGCCTCTGTTTTTTCTGGGCATGGTTTAATGCCATCTGGTTCTATCAAGTATCCCAGGAACATACCCTATGTAGCGCCAAAAGTGCACTTCCTTGGATTTAACTTCATGTTGATCTTCCGTAGTGTTCTGAATGTTTCTTCAATGTCGCTCACTACTTCGTCTTCAGTATGGCTTTTTATGAAAAGGTCATCCATATAGACCTCTAGGTTGCGGCCCACTTATTTTTCAAACGCATTGTCTACCAAGCGTTGGTAAGTGGCACCCGCATTCTTTAGGCCAAAAGGCATCTTCGTATAACAATAGACACCTTGGCTTGTATGGAAAGATGTTTTTTCCTCGTCTTCCTTAGCCATTTGGATTTGGTGGTACGCTTTATATGCGTCCAAGAAATATTTAAAGGGGTATCCGCATAAAGATTCCACCTTCCAGTCTATCTTTGGTAATGGATAGCAGTCTTGTGGACATGCTTTATTGAGATCAGTGAAGTCTACGCACATCCGCCAACTACCGTCGCTCTTTTTGACCATCACTGGGTTGGAAAGCCAGTCATGGTAATAGACTTCTCGCATGATACCCACGTCCACCAGTTTATGCACTTCCTCTAAAATGGCTTTTGCGCGCTCTGGAGCCTGGCCGCGCTTTTTCTGCCTCACTGGGGGATATACTTGTCGGATTTGCAATTATGTTCTGAGATTGACCGTGGCACACCAGTCATGTGCTTTGGTTCCCATGCGAAAATATCCAGGTTCTTTTGCAGGAGTGCGCATACGGCGGTTTTGCCTTTATCAGACAGCGACCCCCCGAGCGATACTTGTTGCTCTGGGTAATCAGAATGAATTGCTACTTTTAGGTTTGGTATTTTGGTTGCGCACTATTCTGGAGTGTGTGTCATCTCACTTGTAATCGTGTTACATTCTTCAGGTGGCACAGCGTTATTATAGAGGGTGACAATGCCGCCTTCTACTGGGAATTTAAGCATCCCATGTGCTGTGGATGGTACCGCACGCATGGCTGATATTCCCGATCTTTCGATAATGCCATTGTATGGCGAAGGAGACCTAATCACCATAAAGTTCATCCAAGCTGCTGTGGAGTGCTCCTTATTACCAACAACAACTAGCAGTCGCAGCTGCCCCATATGCCATATCTTTTCTCCTGTAAAGCCTGTCAATGACGTCGCGGCCGGGACTAACTGACTTTGTATCTCAGGTCGCAACCTCTTGAAACAATGTTCATACATTATATCTGCGGACGCCCCTCCATCAACGTACATGCGGTGGATATCGTGACCCCCCGCGCTTATCTTGATGGTGAGTGGTTCCGCCACTGCGTTGTCCGGAGTCAAAGTGGGGAAAGAGATTTCACTTCCGAAAGAAAATCTTTGGCTGACTTTTTGCCTAACCTTTCGCTGCCATGATTGTATTATGTAGATGGTGTCAGCCTTATCTTTAGGTGCTTCTTTCTTGGCAACGGTCTTTTGTTTGTCTTTCCCATCCTTGATGTTCTTAACTAAGTGGTCCATCCTGCCTTCCTTTACCAACTTATCAATTAGTTGGCGCAATTGGACGCACTCATTGGTTGTGTGGCCCTTCTGTTCGTGATATTCGCAGTACCCATTTCCTATGCGCTGCGCTTCTGGGGTGCGCATTGGTGGGGGTTTAGGGAAGTTTGCGCCTTCTGTTGCGAATATCTCTCTTGGAGTAGTTGTTAATGGGGTGTACTTGTCGTTCCCCCGTCCGCCTCCTTCACTGCGATAGTTCTTATTACGGTTGCTGCTCTGGTCATGGGATTGTCTCCTGGACTGTTCTTGTGACCTATAGTTTGAGTAGCCTTTTCTGCTATCTGCGGCGGCAGCTTCTCCTTGGATGAAGGACCTCGTGCACTTCATGAGTTCATCAAAGGTTTGGGGAACCTTATTGTTCAACTTCTTGATCAGTTCTGGGTTATTAATTCCGTTCATAAACCCTGAGATTTTTAGTATCTCTGGACATGCCTTGACATGTATGCATTCGTCCTTGTAGCGCTCCACATAAGCGCTTGTGGATTCCCCTTGACGCTGTTTCACCCTAGCGAGTTCAACAGGGTTCTTGGCGCACTTCTTTCTTTGAGTAAAGTTCAAACGAAACGCCTTTCGTAATTCTTCGAAACCATCAATGCTTCTACGTGGAAGTTTACTAAACCAGTTTCGTACATTCCCCACTAATGTAGAGTTAAACATATGACACCACACAGGTTGTGGCCAATTTTCAATTGTAGCTGCTGACTCGAAAATTTTTAGGTGGTCATCAGGATCACCTGTCCCATCATAGGTTTTAACATTAGCAGGCATACGCCTTTGATGAGACGAAAAATGTTACGTTTTTAGGGGTCGGTTTGAGTCCTAATTCGTATGTTTTTGGTTTGGATAATATATATATATATATGTATATATATATATATGCACGGTACATTATTTAAACAAAAGAATAACAAGAAACATGTTGAAATACATACTGCTGGTAGTGCTGGTGTTGGAGACACGATTCCATGCGATTGGGAATCTGTAGAACCGGTTTGTCGTGGCTTAAGCGTTTTCATATGTCCGATAGTTTTAACAGGTTCCTATATGTATATATAAAACACGGTACATTAGTCATGTATGTAAAATTAAAAAAAATCAAAGGTGGATGTTTTATTAGTTACCACTGTTTGCATTACCGGTCAGTTTTCCAAAGTTTCAAGCCCCTTAGGCTTCTTCTGAATTATCGCATCTTTATCACGTATACCAACACTTGACTGAGTTCCGTCGTCGGCCACCTCATTAGCGCTGATATCTGTATTATTAATGGCCATTAGAGTCGTCACCTACAATATAAATTAAGAAATACAATGGCGTTAGCATTAGAAAATGAAATTGTTGACAACATAAAAAATGGCTTACATCTGAGTCTAATGGCAATTGATATAGCATATTCAACTGCAACCCTTGTGATTTCAACTCACTTAGCAGGTTAGCAAGCACTCCCTTTGTTTCTGCCATCTCACTGGACAATTTCTTGACCAATACATCTTTTTCTGACATCTCGTTGGACAGTTGCTTGACCAGTAGATCTTTTTTTTGACGCTCGCGTCTCATATTATCAAGTTGAGTTTGAAGTAACTCAAGTCTTTCATCAGTTTCTTTTCTGCTTCGAGGAAGATGAAAATACCTCTTATATGTAACTCCACTTCCCACTCCTCTTGCATAACCTCCCTTTTCCTTACCAAACACAATTGTCATGGCATCAGTGTCATCATCAACATCCAAGGTTCCTTCCTTGATCTTTTCATCAGCTTCTTTCTGCAAAAAAAAAGAAGGGAATTGTTGGTATTAAAAGTTAGTACTGCTAGTATACAAGTTAGTACGGCTAGTACAAAGTTAATGTTGCTGGTATATAAGCATAATAATAGAATTTGCAGTCAAATTTATAAGTTTATCTGCCAATGAACTAATCTCAGCATCTGGACATTCTCCGTCTTTGTTTTGCCTTCCTTTGATCCACAATACACTACGCGGGGGTTCTTCATCTCCTTCAAATTTTTTTTTCGATCTAATGTACATCAAGTGCATACGTACACATGTAAAGTTAAACCAAGATAATCGACTCTGATCAATTTGTAAAACAAACATTATATGTAAAAACTTACCATTTTCTCTTTAACATAAACATATCCACCTCGTCCCATGTTATGCTGATAAATATTTTTGGAACGCGACAGTTTAGCTATATCTGATTTCTCCTAATTATAAACACAAAATCATAAGGCGTTTAGATGCGGTAATGCTGCAAGCTAAAAATTATGAAATGACATATAGACTTAAATAAAGATGACTAATTAAAACCTTGTATGCATCGGTGGTCGTGTAGGTTACAAACCCAACCCATACTTCTGGTGTCATAATTGTACTATACTTTTCCGGGGGTGCATTCATTTTCGAAGGTGTATCTAGGTTGGGCAATATGTATTTTTCCCTGAGTTTCATTCTGTAATTCCTTAGCAGTATACCAAGACGATTCATTACCACCTTTTTGAATGTCACGTCAACATCAAAATATCGCTGCAAAGATTAACACAATGTTTGTTAGGAATACGTTTTTCTGATAGAAGATTCGGTCACCCCAAGTATTGTTAAGCATCATGTAGCTCGTAGTATTTAATATATTAGTTAGAACGTAGTTTAGTATTAGTTAGTATTCGTGGTGTCGGGTCGGGTCTTTTACCCTCTGTCAGCCCGCTCCACAGCCTAGTAGAGGCATTCATCCACCTTGTAACTATAAATAGCCCTTCTCACACAAGGGAAGGGTTGGACCTTTCATTAGTTAATCACTAGCTCTTGTTTTTCTCTCTCTAAAAGGCTCCCAACTTCTATACTTTCTCTCTCTAACTTCTACTAGTTTACTTACAATATTCAATCCATAAATCACAAGAACCATGCATGTTTTAGTTATAAGTATCCTACAATTAGTATCAAGAGCTATGGTTTCATCTTAGGGTCTTGGATTCTCGGATTTAGTTTGGTTTTTGTGG
This sequence comes from Artemisia annua, assembly GCA_014162995.1. Lineage (NCBI taxonomy): Eukaryota > Viridiplantae > Streptophyta > Magnoliopsida > Asterales > Asteraceae > Artemisia > Artemisia annua. Next base: position 43,313 of record LBNU01001508.1, read on the forward strand.
TTGTTGGTTAGTTAGAATAGTTTTCTAGAAAAACACCTTGGTTTGATCTTTGTAGTGTAATATGATGTGTTATGGTTGTACTTTCGTGTTTAGTGGTGTTATAGTTACATAGTTCTTCAGTTGGAATAGTCATATCTTGCTTTGGTTTGGTGGTGTGAAGGATTTGTTGGTATTTTCTTCTTAGCGATTAAGTTGACTGTGGTAGTTTCTTCGTAGCGATTAAGTCTCCTGGTTAGCGTTTAAGTTCTAGAGATTAAGTGGGATTTACTATATTTGTACAACCAGACAAATCGCTAGATAGCAACTGGTTTGGATTTTTCTGGATAGCGATTAGTACTCTCTGTCCTTTTGTGGATAGCGATTAACTAAGCTCTAGCGATTTGCTGAGTTTAGCGATTAGATCTGTTCAACGATTATCTTTTACCAGCTGTGAAAACTAGAAGGGGGTTGAATAGTTTACCGCTTTTTAAGTTAATTATATTTTGAAACTTTAGTATAATCAAAGATATAATCTAAGATATACTTTTTAAATAATCAAAGATTTAAGCAAAGATACTATCAAAGATATAATCTAAAAGATAATAAGTAGCAAGCAAGACTAGAGAAAGAAACGATCAAACCACAACACGATTGTTTATCGTGGTTCGGCTACAAGGACTCTTTTTCCTTGCCCTACGTCCACGCCCCGAGTATCCAACTCGAGAGTTTAAAGCACTAGTCAACAAACTCCTTTCCCCGTGGAGAAACCTTTACAATCGTCGCTTACACATTTATCCGGTACAAAGCTAAATACCGAGTTCTAGTTCGAGGTAGAACCAACCTAACGTCGCCTAATTCCTTTTTCCGACACTAAGCTAGATGTCGAGTTCTTTACCAAGGGTACAACCACTCCTGTTAGTTCTTTTACAAGGGTACAACAACTCCCGACACACTATGTATTTTGAGGCCTAAAATACTAACCGATCACTTCCACCCAAGATACAAATCAAGTATAAACTACCAAAGTCTATACACAACAAAGCTAATCAAGTCTTGCAACTTTGAGTTGAAACTTGTAACTTCTTAGATCAATATGTGAACTCCTTTGCTACACAAGAGAACCACACAAGTTAGATCTTACTGAGTTAGATGAGAGAAAGTATGTGAAATATGACTCTAAGTGATGAGAGATTTCTTGCAAGTGCCTTGGTATTTATACCCAAGAAAGTCAGCACTCTGGCGGAAACGGCGGCACCCTCAGAAGGGTTCCGCCCGTGTACCTCCAGGGTTCCGCCAGAGCTGACAGACCAAACTTGCAATAAATCTCTCCAAGACAAACTAGGTCACATCAACTTATTACATGCATTGACTCAATGTGGAATGCTTCCAAAAATGTGTAAGAACTATAGATGGTCAAACACATAAACTTTCCATAAATGCATAATGATTAGATGTGACACTTTCTTTTTAAAGAAGTAAAACTTATGTTGTGTTTAAAAAGAAATGTAAAGTCTAGTTATACAAGACTTAAAACTAAAGTGATGTTTTACTATAAGCTAAAGTTTGTACTTTGTCATTAACAAAACTTAGCAAAGATCGTAAAATATAAATAACATTTTTAGGCGATATTTGTATTAACACCAGCGATTATCTCCTGCTAGCGTTTAACTAAATTCAGCGATTTGCTTTTTAGCGATTGGCGGTATTTAGCGATTACCTCTTTCAGCGATTAACTTTGGGTCAGCGATTACTTTGGGTCAGCGATTAACTTTGGGCCTGCGATTATCTTTGGACAACGATTAGTTTCCTCTTCATCGATTAACTTTTGGACTTGTGGTGGTTTAGCGATTTGCTCAGTTTGAGATTACTTTGATTTTTGCCTACTTGTGTTTCGGGAATCGTTGTAACTTAAGTCGTTTCGATTAATTTGAGTGTGAATTGACGTTGTGAGTTAATTCTTACGGCTTGACTTATCACAATCAAATATATTGTTACTTGACTTGTCTCGACTTGATTCTCAGCACAAATTGTGACGTATTTAAGCTCTCATTCTAAGTCTATTTTGCCTACTATGTCTTTCGGTTTTCTCTGGTGACTTCAGTAAAATCCCGGGAAAGAATCGATTTCTCGGTTTAAGTCTCGAGTTGTAAAATCCCGTTTAAGACTACACCATGGCAACTATGGCTTCAACTGATGACATTCAAGCTGCAGGGTCCGATACCCAACCTCCTATGCTGGATAGGACGGATTATGAATCATGGGCTCAAAGAATTCGACTCCACTGTCAGGGCAAAGATAATGGTGAAAACATTTTGAGATCCATTGATGAAGGACCATTTCAAATGGGTGCCACACGGGATGTTATTTCCACAGGAGAAGATGGTGCCATCACTCATGGAATTGACAGGCCACGCACTTACAATGATCTCAATGAAGCTGAAAAGAAGCGCTATGATGCGGATATTCGAGCCTCCAACATTGTGATACAAGGGTTACCCAAGGATGTGTACAAGCTCATTAACTTCAACACTGAGGCCAAAGCTGTTTTGGGACAATGTCAAAATGCTCTACTGGTTCAGAACTTACCAAAGAAGATCGTGAGTCTCAGTTGTATGGTGACATTCGGCATTCAAGATGAATCCTGGTGAAAACATCATCTGGAATCACTATGTCAGATTCCACAAGTGTGAATGACATAGAGAATTTGAAAATGAATACTAGTTAAATGAACAAATGAGCACCAACATCAACTCAAAGTTTGTTAACAATATGTCACCAGAATGGGATCGGTTTGTCACAGCTGTGAAGCTAAACAAAGGACTCAGAAACACCAACTATGAACAACTGTATGCTTACCTGCAACAACATGAGAAGCATGATATGTATGATCGTCAGCTGAGAGAAAAGTTCAATCCCTCAAATGACCTTCTCGCTCTCATCTCCAGTGTTTAGGGACTCAACCAATCCTCAATTGATTCAATCAGTCACCCCTCTGCATAAGCAACACATAATCAGTCTGTCCCTGGCCAATCATCCATGCAATCATCAAATGTCAAGAATAATCAACAAGACTCTGGGAACTCTCACATTGACAAAAGGATTGATAATCTCTCCAACCAAGTCTCACTGTTGGTTCAACATTTTAGGAGTGCACTTCCACAAACCAACTACCAACTCAGAACTTCATCTAACCCACGTAATCTTGCTGTCGTGGAAGATGGGCGTGTTGTGGTTCAAGGAAGGCAAAATGTCTGGGGAAATGCTCAGAATAGGATGGGGAATGCCAATCAAGGGCAGGGAAGACAACCCAAGTGCTACAACTGTGGTGGGTTAGGTCATATTGCAAGGAACTGCACTTAACCAAAACGTCCTCAGAACTCTGAATACTTCAAGGATAAGATGTTACTGATGCAAGCAGAAGAGAATGGAGTTTTATTGGATGAGGAGCAACTGCTGTTTCTTGTGGGTGATGAAGGGAATTCATTTGATGCCGATGTGGATGATCAACCAGTTCAGGATCTAGCTCTCAACGACCCAAACGTCTTCCAGGCAGAAGATTGTGATGCTTTTGATTCTGATGTTGATGATGAGCCCACTGCACCTACCATCTTCATGGCCAATATATCATCTGTTGTCACATCACCGCAACAATCTGGTTCCCCTAATTCATCATCATATCTGAGGTACTAAAATTATATGACACATACGAGACATGTAATGTGCCTAAGATTCTCAATGAAGCACATCAAACTAATGTTGTCATGCCAGATGATGTTAATTTGGAAAACAACAATGTTTCCTCAAGTCAACAACATGTGGATCACAACAAAGAATCTGATGTGCCTAATCGAGCATCTTCTGTTTTATGTGATGATAATGTGATGCATGTACAAAGAATTCATAACAAAGTACAACAAACAAACATTGTGGAATCAAATATGGCTAATATGGGAAATAGCAATGTTATCCCATATGAGCAATATCTAAGACACAACGTCAAGTCTGTTGTACCAAGTGATGAATCCTCTGTTGATAATAATGTGTGTGAATTGGATGATTAAACTGCTGTTGTACCTGATGATTCCTTAACCACTAGAATTAATATTCTTAAAGATCATGTGAATATATATCAACAACGTGCAAGATTTGAGTTAACCGAACATGAGCAGAAAATGAATTGGCAAATGTGTACATATATTACCAAAAGAAACTTAAAGGAAGAAGAGTTAAGAATGGAGATAAAATCATTACAAAATCAAGTTAATCAAACTGTTAAACAAAAACAGGAGATTCAGGATAGTGTAACCACACTAAAACTCGATTTTCAAAATAAAGAAACTAAACTCTTAAATGACTTTTCCAATCTGAAAGCTTTAAAAAACAAGCTAGAAAATAAGTTGTACACACAAGGCCAATCCATTCAAACTGCTCAAATGATGCATAAGCACATTAAGTTACGTGATGAACATAGCAAGAAGGATGTAGGAGTGCCTAAAACTAATTTCCTTAGGAGCGTTAGGGCCTCTCAACTTGCATTATATGATGCTAATGTGTTACTTACGCCTAATCATGCCCCCCTGATGTGCCTAATACTGAGGAGATTAATGAGACAGAATCAGTCAATAGAGAAAGATTAGAGAATAATATGAAGGATCCCAAGTGCATTAAAAAACGTGTCAACATCAAACCACATGATTACTATGAACAGAATCGATTGACCGTTTTTGTGCCCCAAACTAGGTTAACACCAGAACAGATTTTTGGCCTCTAGATGTTGAGAAAATGAATGCCGAAAAACTTAAGGCCACAACTCCCCTTAAGGTTGCTACCCGAACGGTGTATCCTCCCAATACACCGATGCACCTAGTTCAGTTAGCTCTTCCCACACAATGTAAAACTCTTATTAGCATCTACGTTCTTCATCAAATGTTTGCTGATTTTGACAAAACATGTAAAAAGAGAATTACACCAACGGGAATTACTGAGGGTGAAAGGGGTTTTGAGCTAACGAAAGAGTGTTACCTAACTGAAGTCATTCCGTTTTTTAAACAAATCAAAGGACATTTTGAAGGCATGCAAATGTCTCTTGAATATGAGATTAAAGAAATGAAAGATGTGTTTAAAAATCTGGAACTTGAGGGAAAACAAACTGCTATAGACCTTCAACATAGTGAAATTGCGAGGAAGAATACACTCATCATGAATGATACTTTGATTGCTAAATGCATTGCTCAAGATGTGTTTTATACTGCTACTGATTCCTCATTAACTGCTTGCCAATTTCATGAAATGTCTGTTGCATTAAACGTTTTTCAGAATCGTGTTGTTGAGCTTGAGGGGGAGAATTTAAGATTGCAAGAAAAAATTCAAAACAATGATCATGATAACATGGCCAGGAATTTTTCAAAATTAGAAGTTAATAATCTCAATATGCAATTAAAAATTCAAGCTCACACCAACACAATTCAAAAGTTGAGGGCTCAAATTGCCTAACTAAAATCTAATAAGAGTGATGTGATTGAATCCCGGAAACCTCCGTCTTTAGATTCTCAGAATTTTCAACTTCAGAACATCATCAACCATCTCAAATATGAAAATGATTGCTTTCAAGCTGAAAAATCAAAGGTTAAACAACAATACAAAGAGTTACATGATTCGATTAAGATCACACGTGATAAAACCAATGAAAAAATAACGTCTTTGTTAAAAGAAATTGAGAATCTGAAGATTCAGGGAAAGGGAAAACGCCTGTCGCTGCATGTGATAGCATTATCTCCAAGGTCTGTAAATCTAAAAGTTATGCATGTGATGCCGTGAACATTCAGCTTCCCCTTAGGAATAATGCGTTTGTCCATAGTGAATACCTTAAGTATCTTAAGGATTGCCTTGACATGCTTTGTGAGACCACTGAAGAGATTAGAATGGTGAGACCTGCGGATGATACCATCCTTGACGTTTACTACCTCACCAATAGATCATATGAACTCTTAGATTATGCCATTGGTACATGTCCCAAAGCTGTTAGCATGCATGATAAGCTTAATGAACATACCTCTAAGGATAAGAACAAGCATGTTGCCTTTAATGTGCCTTTGACATCATCTGAACTTAACACACCGCTTACCCGAAATCAAATAGCAGTACAATGATCTAATGTTCCCGTCATTAATTCTACAGGAGTAAACATTGACACTAAAGCTAGCGGGTCAAAGCCTAGTTGCAATACAAGGAATGATAGGACTTCGCCTGCTAAGAGTGCTCAAGGGAAGAAAGTAGAAGACCACCTTAGGAACAATAAAACTGATCTGAATGATATGAATCGTGTTGATTCTAGTATTAGCTCTAGGCGTACTGTAATTAATTCGAATTCTGATACTACTTGTAAGATCTGTAATGACTGTTTAATTTCTGGCAATCATTATGAGAGTGTTAAGATATTTTTGAATGCTTCTAAATTACTCCCTGTTAATAATGCTTTGAATTATAAACTAGAAAAACGTGTTTGGAAAGCAACAGGAAGGAAGTTCTCTACTGTTGGTTATCATTGGAGACCCACTGGAAGAAAGTTCACTTTAGGAAGTCAATGCCCCTTAACTAAACTGCCCAATTGTAGGCTTTCAAATGATAGGGTATGGAAGGCAACTAGTAGGACTTTTCCTTTAGTGACACAATGCGATGACCATAGGTCTAGTGCATCCACAAGTAAAGATATGTCTAATGATTCCACTGAACTATCCACTTCTGTATTAAATAAATATGCTTGTGCTAACCAATTGGATCCCACTTGTGTTTGGGGGTCCCCGTTTTTCAGTTATCCATATCAGTCTGGTTTCAAATGCAGGTCGTACAAATCGTCCTTTAGTATTTGGACTCAGGCTGCTCAAAACATATGACTGGGGATCGCTCACGGCTCAAAAATTTCGTGAAAAAGTTTATCGAGACTGTTAGATTCGGGAATGATCATTTTGGTGCTATAATGGGTTATGGCGATTATGTGTTTGGTGACAGCCTGATTTCTAGAGTATACTATGTAGAAGGGCTTGGGAACAATCTGTTCTCCATTGGTCAATTTTGTGACTCCGATCTTGAAGTAGCCTTCAGAAAACACACTTGCTTCGTTAGAAACTTGAATGGTGTGGATCTTCTGAAAGGTAGTCCTAGCACAAACCTCTACACTATCTCCATTGAAGACATGATGCAGTCATCACCTATTTGCTTACTATCCAAGGCATCCAAGAACAAGTCATGGCTGTGGCATCGTCGTTTGAATCACTTGAACTTCGGTACCATCAATGAGCTCACTCGTAAAGATCTTGTTCGAGGCATGCCCCAGCTGAAATATGAAAAGGATCATCTTTGTTCTGCTTGTCAGCTAGGTAAAAGCAAGAAACAAACACATAAACCCAAATCAATCAACACCATTATGGAAGTTCTTCATACCCTTCACATGGATCTGTGTGGACCAATGAGAGTACAAACCATCTATGGAAAGAGATATGTGTTAGTGATCGTTGACGACTACTCTCGGTTTACATGGGTAAAGTTCCTCAGATCCAAGGATGAGACACCAGAAATCATCATTAAACTCATCAAGCAGCTGCAAGTCGGACTCAATAAAACTGTTAGATTCGTCCGCACAGACAATGGAACTGAGTTTGTTAACCAGCAACTTACTCAATTTTATGAAAACCTTGGAATTAGTCATCAAAGGAGTATACCTCGAACACCTCAGCAGAATGGAGTCGTTGAAAGACGAAACCGTACCCTTGTAGTGGCTGCTCGAACCATGCTGATATTCTCTAAAGCTCCTATGTTTCTCTGGGGTGAGGCAATTGCGACTGCTTGCTACACCCAAAACCGATCACTGATACATCCTCTTCACAGCATAACCCCCTATGAGCTAGTGCACGACAGAAAACCTGATCTATTATTTCTTCGAGTGTTTGGTGCATTATGTTACCCAACTAACGATAATGAAGATTTGGGAAAGCTGAAGGCAAAAGCTGATATCGGAATTTTTGCTGGTTACGCACCAAATAGGAAGGGTTATCGAATCTACAACAAAAGAACCCGACAAATCATGGAAACCATTCATGTCACGTTTGATGAGCTGTCTGAGCATACGGCTCGTGAACACTCCAGTTCTGGACCCGCATCTAATCTTCTGACTCCTGGACCAATTAGTTCAGGACTTGTACAGTCTTCCACTACTGCTGCTCCTCATGTGCCACCCACTAGTGAGGACTTGAAGAAGTTATTCGATCTAATGTATGATGTCATGAAACTTGGAATTGTCAATCAGTTCGGTCTTGGTGTTCACATTGGTCCTGATGCTGCTGCTAATGACGCACCTCAACATACAAATGGGCCTTCTGTCTCCATCTCCCTTAGTCAAAATGCTCCATCATCCAGTCATACTCAACCCACGCTCAACGATCAATCTTCTTCAGTTCCTCAAGGAGCTGCATCTGAAAATTCTTTTGAAGTGAATCCCTTTGCTCAACCACCTGATGAACCATTTGTCAACATATTTGCTCCTGAACCATCCAATGTGGCAACCTCTTCGGAAGACTCAAACACGGCTACCTCAGTTCTCAATCCTCAACTTCATGAGAATATCAGAAAATGGACAAACGATCACCCAATTGACAACATCATTGGAAATCCATCTCGGCCTGTATCCACACGTAGACAACTTGCCACAGATGCGTTGTGGTGCTTCTTCAACTCCATACTATCGAAAGCTGAGCCGAAGGACTTCAAAGAAGCTTTTACTAAAGCATCCTGGTTCACTGCAATACAAGATGAGATTCATGAATTTGACCGATTTGATGTATGGGAATTAGTTCCTCCTCCAGACTGTGCTATGATTATTTCTCTCAAGTGGATCTTTAATGTGAAGCTTGATGAATATGGTGAAGTTCTGAAAAATAAGGCTCGGCTAGTGGCCAAAGGATACAGACAAGAAGAGGGTATAGACTTTGAAGAATTATTTGCACCCGTGGCCAGAATTGAGGCCATTAGAATTTTTCTTGCAAATGCAGCTAGTCAGAATATGATTGTTTACCAAATGGATGTAAAGACTGCATTTCTTAATGGTCACTTAAAGGAAGTGGTATATGTGAGTCAACCTGAAGGGTTTGTGGACCCTGAATGCCCTAATCATGTCTATCGCTTGAAGAAGGCACTATATGGACTTAAATAGGCACCCAGAGCATGGTATGACACTCTATCCAAGTTCCTTCTCGCCAACAAATTCACAAAGGGTGTTGTTGATCCTAGGCTATTCACCAGAAAGTCGGGCAAGCATCTACTCCATGTTCAGATCTATGTAGATGACATAATCTTTGCTTCTTCTGATCCTATGGAATGTGATCGTTTTTCACAAGAAATGAGTACTGAGTTTCAAATGTCCATGATGGGGCAAATGTCATTTTTCCTGGGGTTGCAAATCTTTCAAAATCCCAACGGGATCTTCATCAATCAATCCAAGTATGCTGCTGAAATCTTCAAGAAATTTGGATTTGAATCATGTGACTCAGTCGACACCCCGATGATAGAAAGATCAAAACTGGATGAGGACGTTGTGGGGACTCCAGTTGATCAAACTAAGTACCGCAGCATGATTGGATCCTTAATGTACCTCATTGCCAGTAGGCCAGATCTTCTATTTGCCGTATGCATGTGTGCTCGTTATCAATCCAGACCTACCAAAAAGCACTTAGAAGCAGTCAAAAGAGTCTTCAGGTATCTTCAAGGGACTATTCACATGGGTCTCTGGTATCCTAAAGACACTGCTATGGCTCTCACTGCCTACTCTGATGCTGATCATGCTGGGTGTCAAGATAGACGTCGAAGTACTTCAGGTGGTGCTCAATTTCTAGGAGATAAACTTGTTAGCTGGTCATCAAAGAGACAAATGAGTACGTCAATCTCCTCCACTGAGGCTGAATACATT
>LBNU01001508.1:65259-84958 GCA_014162995.1 Artemisia annua
TTCATACCTAACGAACACTATTCCCTATGAGAGAACGATCAATCCCCCGTACTTACCACTACACTATACTACATCGGTCAGGTACACTGCCTGGTGGGATTGCAAGCTTCTCAAGATCCCTTGAGAGGTAAAACTTGTTGCGTGGTCGCAATCCTGCGTCATCAATGACTATTCACGATACACGTGGACTAGGTTCCTAAGCGATAAAACCGAAGCCTTTAAAAAAGTTGAGACATTTAGTAAAATGATACAAAATAAACTAGGATGCTTGACACCTCCCAAACTAACCAGTCAACCAGGTGTGGTCAACAAGTCAAATCTGAGAGAGGAGAGATCAATTTATGATCCGTTGAAAGCACAGTGTATTCACGGGTCGTTATGTCCCAACGAGGTTGAAATTGTATTTTGAAAATGTTTATGGGAATGAGTGATTTGGAGATAGTAACCAGATAATGATTTGGATTGATTTACACTAATGGAAATGAGATAAATAACAGATATTAACAATTACGGGAAATCAGATAAACTAAAAACGTAATCAAAATTAAAACAAACGTAAATGCGTGCTGAAAAAAGTGGGAATTAAGCAAAAACAAACTACAGGGGGTGAAAATGACTTTTTACAAACTTAATATTAAAAGAAAATTTATAAAAAAGAAAAATATTTTTTTGATTATTTTATTATTTAATATTAATTAAATACTATTTAATTACTTATTATTAATATTTAACTTAAACTAAATTTAATATAATATTAAATAAACTTAAGAAAACGAAAATTTATTTTTACAAATTCTGAAATAACTTAAAAATAATATAAAAACTAACAATATGTCTTTTTGTCTTTTTCTGAATTTAATATTAATTAATTACTAATTAGATATTAATTAACTAATTAAACTAATTTAAATTACTAATAATACTAAAGATGACTTAGAAAATTATGAAATATTTTATAAAACTAATTAACCATCTCAGGAATCCTAAAAAATTATAAAAAGTTTATAAAAATATTGTTACACTATTTTACTAATTATTTACTTAGTTATTAATTAAAAACTATTTAAACTAATTTAATTAAGAAAAATGGAAAACGAACAGTAATAATTATGAAACTAATTTCTAAAAATACTTTATAACTAATAAGAACTAGAAAAATTATAAAAAGATACTAGTGATTAAAAATAAACAGTAAGTGATTTTCTTTTTGGTTTTTTAATTAAAACTAATTTAAATAATATTAATTATTATAAATACTAAATTAAAAGATAAAATTATGATATTTTTTATACAAATACTATAATAATGCAGAAACCTAGGAAAAATATAAAAAGTACTAAGTGCTTAACGAAAAAGTTGAAAAATAAGCTAAATAGCTAAAACTTCTTAAATAGAAGCTATCATTATTTTAAAAGTGATGATTTTTTGATTTTTCTTTTTGAGAACTAATTATACACTGAAAACAAACAACTTTTATGAAAACACTTTTTACAAAACTCAAAAGTAAGCAATTTGGGATCTAAAATGCTTAACAGTGAGATTTTTGCCTTGAAAATGGATTTTGGTTGCCACACAATGATCACAGAAGTAATATTAAGCTATAAGAAAATGATATGAACACAAAATAAGCCAGAGAGATAGAAAGAGCACACTCAATAAGCTAAGAACAACAAATAAGGATAATCCACAACCACAGACCAAACAGGCCAAAAGGGCTATATGCAGCCCTATGTGGGGTCCACAAACAAGCTTAAGGGTCAAAAGGGCTTTTGACCCAATAAGCCAACCTGGGGAGCTTTCAAATAAGCCAAAAATCAAACCTAACTCCCACAAATAAGGTATGTGTGAGCTTGTGGAGTTTGGTGAAAACTGAGTCACAGGGGAAATTTGCTAAAAAGTGCTAAAAGAAAAGCAGAAAATAAGCAGTTTAACTAAGCTAAAAAAAATAACTAAAAATATCCTAATGAAGATAAGCAACAAAATATTAATGTCCAAAAAGCACAAGTCCTGAAACCAAGTATTAAGACCTAGAGAAAATCAACTAGTTTATTCAAAAAAAAAATTTGCGACAATTTTGACTTTTTGAAATTGTTGGTTCTTTTGACTTTTTTGAACTTTGATTGGTCTCTAATCACTGATATTGAAGTAATAAGCTATCCTATGACTGAATTAAGCTTGAGAAACAACTTATGCAACTAAATTATGAGATTATGCACCCTAAACAACCAGTGATTATGCAGAAATGGATTTAAAAGATGATTTTGACTTTTGATCACAAGACCACTGGATTTTATGACTAATATATCCTAAAGGCACCTATATGAGACTGTTTCAACCAATTACAACCACTGAAACACATATGTTAGCCTATAACTCCTCTGTGCCAAACACCCCTTATGCAAAGACTGTTTTTAGATTCTCAATGATTTCAGAGGAAATGATCTAGAATACTGATGCAAATAGGTTAAATAAACTCTATTAAACTTGTTTGGACTAAACTTATGCAAAAACTAGACCTATACTACATTATTCTCACTTGCAATATGAGACAGTGGTGACATATGAATCAAGTATGGCGCGAACTACTAGAAAATGATGTAATAAACTATAATTAGGCTATGATATGATGAAACTACTTAACTGAAACAGTAAAGAAGCAATGCATTCAAATCTATACTATATTAAGCTATATTTATGAAATAAGCTATAATAGGAAATTGAGATTCACCTGATTAAACCTCAGCTTAACAGAGGTACTTTTGATCCAAGCCTATCTTTTTATAGGCTTCTAAATCAGGTACAAGGAACCCTTAGCTTCTTCTGGTAAGCTCAACTATGCTTATTAATAAGCATAGTTGACTTTTGTTGACTTTTTGCATTTTTGAGCTAAAACCTATTTAGACCTTGCTGAGCTTATGAAAACTTATGAATGACTTTAAAAAAGCTTAATGGAACAGTAATGAAGGCTTTTAACAAAAATTATACCAATATGAGAATTTCACTAAAAAGGGTCAATAACTGAATTTAACAGAAAAACTTGGGATTGTGATTAAATAAACTTCAAATTACAATAGTAGAACTGAGTACAGGATTTTAAAAGCAAATTTAACAACTAAAAAGTAAGTTTACATTAATACGACATTACAGGTTAACTAACTAAAACTACTACTTGTCTCTGCTTCTTCTTCTTCTTTATATAGGTGACATTTAGGGTTCCTTGGGTCCCACTTGAACTTTCCCAGCAGTAAACTCAGCCCTTGGATGACTGAAATGGATCCTAGCCTTTGAATCCCTTTTTGGCGCCAAAATGATATTTAACCAATTGGGCAGGTTGCTTGTGCAGGAGTAGGGAGCATTTAATGCTTGTTGTTTGTAGTATTTGGAGGAAGTAGCAAGTGGAGATGGTGGGGGTGGTGGTAGCAGAGGATAAGGGTGGTTTTGGTGAGTGGTATTGGAGGGAAACAAGGGGGTGACGGGTTTGACTGGTATTGACCAAGGGGTGGGTTTATTTGTGTTGTTGGGCCTGAGGGTATGGTGGATCAGGTGGGCTTGGATTAAAAAGGGTGGTGTTTTGTTTGTTGGGTTATGCTAAATAACATAGCTCATTTGGTTTAGGCTAATAATACCACAAGGACCATTATTGTAAATTGCTAAAAAATGAGGGGCTTGAAATGCCAATCTTACAAAGTTAAACCAAGGTCCAAACTTGCCACATTTGACTTATCAAAGGACCATAATTGATAATTTCCCATATTTGAATATCCCAGGGACTAATTATGCCAAAACTGAAACTGCAGGGGCCAAACTTGTAAATCCCTCAAACTTTTCACCTAGGGGCTAAACTTGATAACTTGTGAACTCCAAGGACCATTGTTGACTTTTCTTCCAAAATAAATGCTCAAGGACTGATTCTTTCAATTTTTGAAACTTGAGGGACTAAACTTGCCATTTGTTGAAATTTGCAATCCATAGGTACAATTTGTCATTCCTTGATTCGCGGGGGACTATTTTTGACTTTTCTTTGAAAAAATTTATCCAGGGACCATTTTTGACAATTTTTGAAAGTTCAGGGACTGAAACTGCCAATTATGTAAACTTTGCTCATTTTTTTTATCTGTTTTCAGTCCTTTTGTACCTGTAACATGTTAAAACACAATCCAGGGATATTTTCTATATTTTGAGTCATTTCTGAGTGTTTTAAATGTTTTTGTAGTGTAGAATGGACAAAAATGATGAGTATTTACACACTTATCAATCCCCCACACTAAAATATTGCTAGTCCCTAGCAATCTTTTATGAAAACTTAATGGATTTGATATCTCTTTACCAAAAGCTATTACTTTTGGAGTAGCCAAATGTTTCAGTATATGATACTTTGGTACACTGATAACCAAATGATTTTGAGCAAACCATCAGCTGTCAACGGATTTGATTTGTCTTTACCAAAAGCCGTTTGCTTCTGGACTAGCCAACTCTTCACGATCAAAGATATGGTGAGCTGAATACCATACAATTTTTGGCAAATTGTAAGCCATAAACGGATTTGATATATCTTTACTGAGAGCCGTTTGCTCTCGGATTAGCCGGACCTTATGTTGGTTAGACATGGTGGACTGATAACCATTTGTCGTGTAAGTGCAAAGCACTTACACCAAAAAACAATTTTGGCCAAAATGGGGGTATTAAGGCACTAGAAGGTAAAAATTTGATCAAATTCGCCAGAATTCCTCCCCCACACTTAGAATTGAATATTGTCCTCAATATTCAAAGTCCCGGCTATTATGCCGACTCTTTGAACGTAAAAAGGCAACATTACTAGCTAAGTGTGCGAAGGAAATCTTTTTTCACAAAAAGGTTTTATAAGTTATCCCTGGATAATCATTAGCAAAAGGATCGGATATTGGGCGGCTGGATTGAAAACAGGCGCGTCAATCATCACAATCCAAGGGAAACCTGAAAACATGAGCAAACAATCACAAAGGCAAACAACAGAAGAGGAAACCCCCTACACTTAGTGTTAGAAAATAGAAAGAAGTCAGAGACATGGGTGAAAACCCATGTGGTGCTAATGTTTTTGTTTACCGAGTCACTAGCTTGACTCGACCCCGAATTCATTGGTTCTTGGGGAAGCAAGTGGAAAAGACAATCTCCAGCGGACTTTCATTCAAAATGTTTGGACAAACCACTAGTACAAAAATGGGATTTGGTCACACATGTTGTTTTTCAAACGGTCACGCAGTAACTTTTTTATGTGACTAAATGAACCAGAATAAAAGAAACAGCCATACTTGATCCGACTTGTGTGACCATTTCGTTTTTCCAACTGAGGCTACCGTCACACATTTAAATATTTTCGTGACTAGAGGTATCTTGTAATTTTTTTTGATTATTTAGTCACATATAATTTGGGACGTGTGACGGATACAAATAAGTTTGAAACATTAGTCACACTATATATATACATATGTGACAAATATATGTCACACAATTGAATAGTGTGACTAAAATCCATATATGGTCACATGAAGTAATTGTGTATGTGGCTAAATCATACACTCAAGTTTGTCACACATTATTTAAAAGTGACTAAATCATATAGTCAAATTTGTCACACATTATTTAAAAGTGACTAAATGTGCTGCACTTAATTTTTCCCAAAATAAAATTTCCCTCTTCTCAACTTTTCATAGGCCCGCCTAAATTTTTCCCAAAATCAAATTTGCCCTCCACCCATCTTTATCTTTTCATCTTCTCAGATCTCACACATCATCTATAAGCAAAAAAAAAATAATAATAATAAAATAAAAAAAAATAAAAAAATCCCCTCCTCACAGATCCTTCAAGATAATCTCAATCCTAAATCTCTTCCACTTTTGTTAAAATCACCTAAACTCAACAAACGTGCATTCTAAAAAATATGAAATGTGTTGAAAGGTCCCCTTTTTATAATCTGGCGATTCAACAAGAACAAACCGATATGGAAGAATCATTATTCAGATGCACAATAATTCAATTCTTTAATTGAACTTACTAATCTATCCTAGAGCTGTAGCCGACATACCCTTAGGGGGTCTCACCCTTTAGCCGTCGGCAAACACAAAAGAAAAACCTATTCGATCTGTGCCTTTTACTGACGCCGTGGTGTATTTGGGTTTTACGGCGAACCTTGCAACGTCGACTTCACGCCTGTCGTACAGTGCCGCTGCAAGTATGTGGTTTTTTAAGGTATAATCGATTCTATGCAATAATAATATTGTTTTTTGTTAGTTATTAGAGGGTAAGTAGTGTAGGCACTTTTGTGTCAAGGTCTGCTATTATAAATATAGATACAGTTGTTAATCAGTTCATTGTTTTTCCGTAATTACAGATAAAGAAAGATGGAGTCAACAAGCTGGTTGTTCTCCCTCTTTATCCTCAATTTTTGATATCAACTAGTGGTTCGAGCCTTAGACTACTCAAAAGTATCTTCAGGTGAAGAATGGCTCATGTTATATGTAAGTCCGAGTTAGTTGAAAGGGTTAGTTTTATTTATCTTATAAAGTCGTATTTATGGCTCTGTAAGGACGTTTGAAGTAATTGTGGTGTGTGAATTGCGATGAATGTATCATCCAACTTTCAGCTTCTATTACGTAAATTTATGTACACTTAATGCTTTCATGTTTTTGTGGACACTGATTTGTGATGTATATGACATGTTGATGTTAAGGATATTAGGATACACATACTATAACAAGCAGTCCTATCCTGATGTTCTCTATTTTGTTTGTTTGATGGACTAGAACTCATTTTAATGGCCTTTTATTGTTTATATGCATAATTCTATAGCAGTGTCGAGCATTTGCGAAGTCTTTGCATTACAAAGAGATGGAGTTTGAAGGTGCACTTTCCAAGAAGATGGATGCGAACCCAGTTGCTGTAGTTGAAGCACTCATTCATACAAATAGTTAGTTACATCAGCATGAGGTATGTGGATATTTTATATTCTCCTTAGTTCTACTTCTTTGTTCTTGCATATCAATATGTATATGTCTATGTGTCACGGTCTGCGTTTGGTTTGCTTTTCGGTATACACACAACCCCAAGAGGGGTGTGGTTTTGGTTTCAGTTAACAGAAACACCCAAGGGATGCTTGTTTTTGGCTCTCGGTTTACAGCCACACCACAAAGTGGTGTTTGGCTCAGGTTGAGTTACCACAGGTACACCGTAGAGGGGGTGTTTGGCTTCTTGTTCGCTGGTATTGCATCAGCCAAAGGGCTGTTTAGTTTGGTTTGTTGTCGCCACCCAACCATGGCCTGACAATGGTGCGCTTGGTTTTGTTGTCGCGACCCACATCGAAGCCACAAAAGCGGTGTTTGTTTTGCTTGACTCAGCCCAACTTAGGGTGCGTTGTTTAAGCTTATTTTCCGACTTATGATTTGCTTAATTTCCAGGTTATTGAATGGGGATTTAAACGGTTTTTTCAGTCAACACATGTGTGTTGGTTGAGCTTATTTTCCAGCTTCTTTCCAGCATTAAGGGTGCTTATTTTCAGGTTGTAAGTTGTATGAATCTGAAATTTACAACAGCCCCAAAGAATGACTAAACTGATCATCTAAGTAAACTTTGAGGTTAAGGCAATACGATAAGCCTGTAGAGATATGTCTTGTGGTTGTTTCGCCGGGTGGCGCACCTCATAACTCACCCCGATGAGTAAATGAGAGCCAAAATGGCGAAACATGTCAAAAACTGCCTAACAGAGTTCTAAATGGAAAAAGCTCATAGTTCTATTCATTTCTGGTAGTCGGCCCAGTTTTATGAAATGTAGGAGACATCTAGACATAAATGTAGCCGAAAACCTCACCTCAATCTGGGTTGTAGATCTCTACTTATGGTCATTTTCGTGGGACTGCTGTGAGCTGCCAAACTTTCTGCATTGAACTAAGAATTTGAACTTGTAATTTCACTTGGTGAAATGATATAATTAAGACCATAGACTACTAAAAATAGATAATACATGAATTGGGACATTGGACTACTCATTTGATATTTCTTGGACTTATATCAGATTATAACACTTGAATATATTGGGTGGTACGTTGGATACTTATTGAACATAGTGTCTTTGTAATATTTATATCTATCGTATTCTGAAGTATTGACATATATTTATCTAGGCCGCAGTCGGGATATTGACATACGCTCAACAGCATTTGGATGTGGAACTGAAGGAATCATGGTAGTTTATCTGAAATAATGAAAGCTTACACTGCAAAATCTGCTCTGGCATCAAGTCAGCATCTCATTTTGGAGGCTACCTTAGGTACTAATTTAAAAGATTCTCTTTTAGTAAAGATTAGACACATATAGAGCAACTTCTGTTTCGTTAGTAGTCAATTCAATCATAGTTACCTTTTTGCGGTTTCTGTTTTTAATGAAGTTTATGAATTTGATATTATAGGTTTGGCAAGCTATTTTGGCAGTCATGTCTCTTGTATTACCTCCTACAGAAGATACTGAAACCTGACTAAAATTTGCTTCGCTTTGCTGGAAAAGGGGTAGGGTTGATCAAGTAAAATCCACTTTAATCAAACTCTTGCAGGTTTGCAAGATCTTTTTCTCACACCCAAGTATTTCGTTAGCAAGTGTATGTCTCTCTTTGGCAAGTTCCATATTTTTATTTGGTTTCGAGACATGGATGGTGGTTGAGCATGACAAGGTTAGTGCTTTTTTGTTATAATCATTGACCTTGTTGAGAATTCTCATGATAAGCATTGCTAAACAGACACCTCGTTTTGTTGTAGCTAGGGCACAGGCTAGATTCATTGAATGAAATGTTTTGGCTGATGACATTCCTTGAGTCTGCATCTCTTATCGGAAGTCAAGTGCTTGCAAATTGGTTGATCAGTAGTAACGACATTCATAAGAACATGGTATCACCTTCCATTGCTACTGCAATACTAGCACTCCTTTGTATCATATATATTGCACGAGAATGAAGAGAATCTCCACCATGATCTCATTTTTCAAGGGGAATGGTGAGCAAGGTGCTGCAGTCCTATCTATGATGTTTGTAACAGGTTACAACTATGTACACAAGTTACTACTACTCAGAGATTAAGACTGCTTGAAGTTAATACGGCTAGTGTATTAGTTACAACTACTAGTTATAAGTTAGTACTGTTGAGTTATATACATTCCAGTTTTATTGTATTTGAATTTGTTTTGATATATATATGAATTTGTTTTGATATATATTTGAATTTGTTTTGATATATATTGATTTTTTAAATGTGACTAAAAGATGCATACAGTCACACTTATGAACACTTTTGGTCACTGTTTGCTTAATTCGTTGTGTGACTAAATATTACAAAAGGCCACACAAAAAAAAAAATTCATTTGGCAATTGGATGATCAATAGTCACACAAAATATACATTTCTTCACCTTAAACATCATATAGTCACACTTATTAACATTTTTGGTCACTTTTTGCTTAATTGTGTGTGACTAAATACCAAAAACATACATGCTTTGTGTGACTAAATATTACAAAAGGCCACACAAACTAAAAATTCATGTGACTATTGGATGAACAATAGTCACACAAAATACACATTTCTTTATTTTAAACAGCATATGGTCACACTTATTAACACTTTTAGCCACATTTTGCTTAATTATATGTGACTAACTCCAAAAAAACAACACCCGTTGTGTGACTAAATCCTCACAAACGTCACATTTATTATATATTCATGTGGCCATAGGACGGAAATAGTCACACAAAATACACATTTACTTGAATAAATCATCTCAAATGTCACATACATTATATATTTATGTGGCCAAAGGACGACTAATAGTTACTCTCAAATAACATTCGTGTGACTATAAAGTGTTTACGGTCACACATACTCATTAATCCAACAAAACTTGTGCATAATTTGTCACACATATTCGGGTTTTGGTCACTCTTTTTCAATGACAATGGTCACGAACTCAACAATGTCACCATATGCCACCTACGGTGGCGGGACCTTTAGTGACACACACAAAAAAAACGTGTGTGACTATATGCATTTCGTCACACATTTTTGCCGTGTCCAATACAACTTTTTGTACCAGTGCTATAACTATTACATAACATTCATTCATTATCACTTTGACTATCGGGCTTGACTATAACGCACATTCGTTGACTAGCCAATCACATTAAGTCCTTAGTCGATTCCATCTAGGGTGGGGCCTATTTATATTCCGGGAAATGGGTCTAACACTAAAGTAGTTCATAAATAGTTAAACGAGAAAGAGTGAGGCCACGGACTCACCGTAAGTATAGTGATAAGCGACGTGCAAATAAAGTGACGAATGTGCCGAGAATGTCCTACGGGCAACCTAATAGTATACATTGCGTCTTAGGTTCTAAATTGACATTGTAAATATATAAGCATGCTTTATATAGTTATTACATTAATTATGCTTGGATACTTAATGTTTTTAAAGTAAAAACAAGAGTTTAAATATAAGTTTGACACTTTAAAATTAGTTACGGGTTCTAATTTATAAGTTATTTGTTGGGTTTTATAATTGAGTTGATAAATACAAAACTACAAGTGAAGAATGAAGAAAATGCAAAATACAAGGGACTTGCTTTACAAAGAAGTTTTTACAATATAGTCCTTCGTAGTATTTTTGTAACCCTAGTTCTGTGTTATATAAACAGAATACAGGGAATAGGTTTCATGGACGTACAAAATGTAAAACCAGGAAAGGTGTGTGTTTGTAGGTGTAGGGCTCAAAACGCCTAGGTTGTGTTCTTGTTTAACCTTAAGGATCTTATGATTCCTTGTTAGTATAGCTAACACGTTCTACCATTGATCAAGGTAGAATTAGGGTTATTGTTTGTAATAGTAGTTGTTAGAGATGATGACGAAGAAACCTTGTTAATAATAACAATTGTGTTTTGATTATTCTGTTGCTTATTGTTATTTTTAATATTATGTCCTAGAAAAGCCTAGATTGATTTCAACAAGTGGTATCAGAGCTTGTGATCTAGAAGCTGTGATCAAGAAGATCTCAGGTATACTCAAGATCTGTTTATAACAACATCTGAAGTCATGGGTGATGAAACACACATGGTTACTGCATCAAAGGTGCCTATGCTCAAGCAAGGAGAATATGAGCTTTGGAAGATGAGGATCAGGCAATACATGAGAATGATTGACTACAACATGTGGAATGTTGTCCTGAATGGTGAAAAATTTCCACAGATAGTTGATGGGAAGGAATTACCCATTAAATCTGAGGAGGACAAGGCTTTGAGGAAGCTAGAGATCAAGACTCACAGTATTCTCATGATGGGAATACCTAATGAGTTTCAGTTGGATTTTGAAAGTTGTGAAACTGCTAAGGACTTAATGGATGTTGTTGAAACAAGATTTGGAGGCAATGCTGCTACAAACAAATCAAGGAAGAATGTTTTGAAGCATTAATTAGAGAACTTCACTTTTTTAAGTGGAGAAAATCTAGATGGTACCTATCACAGGCTTCAAAAGCTTGTAAGCCATCTAAAGCTTGTTGGATATGCAGTTCCCCAAGAAGACATCAATCTCAAGTTTCTTAGAAGCCTGACACCAGAATGGAACATGCATACATTTGTATGGAGAAACAAAGCTGATTTTGAAACTATGAGTCTGGATAACCTTTACAACAACTTAAAGGTTTATGAATCTGAGATGAATGTATCATCAAGTTCATCTTCTACTACTCAGAATCTAGCTTTTGTGTCTTCC
This sequence comes from Artemisia annua, assembly GCA_014162995.1. NCBI lineage: Eukaryota > Viridiplantae > Streptophyta > Magnoliopsida > Asterales > Asteraceae > Artemisia > Artemisia annua. Next base: position 77,033 of record LBNU01001508.1, read on the forward strand.
AAAAACAAAAGTTCCCAAGAAACTCATTCTACTGCTTATGGAGTTTCTGCTGCTAGAACTGGTGGTCCTGCTGCTGGTTCTAATAACAGTGACACTATGAGTGATGCTGCTATTTGTGCATTCTTGGCTGATCTTACTACAGGTACTCAAGTTCTAAATCAGGATGCTGATCACATTGATCCTGATGATCTTGAAGAAATTGATTTGAAGTGGCAAATGGCTATGTTGACTTTGAGGGCAAGGAAGTTCTTGAAAAGGACTGGAAGGCAGCTCAAGTACAAGGCACAGAGTAACATGGGCTTTGACAAATCAAAGATGGAGTGTTATTACTGCAACAGAAAGGGTCACTTTGCCAGGGAATGCAGAGCTTCAAAAAAGAATGGAGATACCCCAAAGAAAGCTGCAGAAGAACCAAAGACCACTACAGCTTTGGTCTCTTGTGATGGTTTGGGATATTATGACTAGAGTGACATGGCAGAGGAAGAACCAAAGTTTGCTCTGCTAGCTGAAGGCAAATCTAAAAAGCATAACTTTGCTATAATGGCCTATGCTTCATCATCATCTGGATCTGACTCTGAGGTATCAAATGAATCTAATGAGTCTTTTTGTTCTTTTAAATCATGTTCTGACACTATTGAAGAAATTAAAGCTAGGAATGAAAGTCTTAGACAAGAAGTTGAAAACCTAAAACTTGATAACTTAGGTTATAAAGTAGGAATTCAAAATGTAGAAAGAAGACTTGAATACCTTAAAGAGTGTGAATTTGAATATGTGGATAAGATAAACATAAAGGATGGTGACCTTTTTCTTAATAATCATGAAATAGAAGTGCTTAAGAAAAAGTTAGAAGAAGCAGAACAGGCTAGAGATGCAGCTCTTGCAGAAAAAGATAATCATATTGTAAGAGTTGAGAAACAAAAATATGCTACTACTGTCATAGATAAAACCATTGAGTGTCAATTAATGAGAAGAGGCAGTGGCATAGGATATAATGAGGTAGCTCATCCAGTAAAAAGTGCTTTTGCACCACCAGCTAAGGAGTTATCATTTATAAGTGAGTTAGATATCACCAAACCTGTAGGTGAAACCAGTAATACAAATACTGACACAACTAAGGTTGATGATAAAAAGTTTTCAGATGCACCAATCATTGAAGTTTGGATGTCAGATAGTGAGGATAAACATGTTGAGTCAACATAAAGTGATAAAAAGGAAGAAATTCCTAAAGTTGTTGAGTCTAGAATCAATCAGGTTAGATTTCTGAAACCTGTGCTAGATCATGCTATGTCTAAGAGAGTTGTTGAATACAATGAAGTGCTTAGAGATTACATGAAAACGTTTAATAACAAGCCTAGGGGAAATCAAAGAAATTTCAATAACCTAGTTTCACACAAATTAGGTAATGATTTTCAGATCAATAAGAAGGCATGTTATAAGTGTGGTAGTTTTGAGCATCTTATGATAAACTGTAATAACTACCAAAAACCTGTTTGGAACCATCATACAAGAGTGAACCATCAAAACTTTTCAAAACTGGCTCACTCTCCTTCTAAAAGAAACATGGTTCCCAGGGCAGTTTTGATAAGATATGGTGCAACTAGATCACCTGTTACTACTCAACCAAAAAGGCCTTTTCATAAAAATACAACTGTTCCTACTGCTAGTTCAAAAGTAGATTTTGTTGCTAAGGCAAAAGATACTACTGTTGTACCTAAAGTGATTATAGATACAGTTGTTGGAAACTACTTTTATGCTGTAAAGGCCTCAGCTTGCTGGAGTTGGAAACCAAAATCAAATGCTTTAAATCAAGTTTCCAATAATAGTAGTGCATCAATGGATCTCACTAAATATGACTATGTTGATGCACAAGGCAGATCCAAGTCAGTGATGGCTTGGGTCCCCAAGAGAAACTAATTTCTCTATTTTTCATGTTGATGACATCAAATAAGTACATATTATTGTCATCATTTATCCTATTTATTTGACTTGTTTTATTATATTATTTGTGAGAATCGATACTTAATTGTTTACTTTAGTAATTCTTAGGTAAAAACAAGCAATTGGTGAAATTTGACGATTTTGGACGAATTATGGAGCAAAACTAGCAAGATGTCAAAAGTCTACTGAAATCCAGAAGATGCGCCGTATCTCTCTCAACAGATACGCCGCAATATCATACTTAGATGAATTTGAAGACCATTGCCTGACTTTGAAGAATGCGCCTCATGTAATTCTATCATGCGCCACATATGAAACTTTGATCAACGAAGAAGATCAAGCTTGTTCTACTCCAGATACGCCGCATTATACTTCTGACATACGGCGTATCACTATCAAGACTTCACCAGATACAATCCAAGATACTGAAGGACATGCGCCGCATAAAGAATCAAGTTACGCCGCATCTGAAGACGGTGTACGAATATTCCAGAATATATTAATCTTGGACCCCATGCGAAGTTAAGTCAATACGCCGCATCTACTTACTCAATGCGCCGCATCGTGCCCTCAGACAGAAACTATAAATACCCCAATACTTACACGAATTTAGTGTGCAACCAAACCCTAAGGAGATGAATTAAGTCGAAGAAGCATCACAAGACACACCCCAAACGAAGATATTAGAGCTGTAAGAAGGTCCTGCATGTATTTAATTCTTTAAGTAGTTTTGTTTTATTGTAATAGTAAGCTTTAATTCATCAGGATTGATGGGCTTGTGGCCACCATACTGCTCCCCTTAAAATTGCTTTCCCATCAATTAAAGTTTATACGATGATGTTTTCGGTGACTTATATATGTGCATTGATAACCTCTATGTCTAGCTGAGCCTGTGGGTTGCCATACCTGTTCCTCGCCTAATTATCTAGTGTCTAGAAAATAGGATAGACATAAGTAATCATTAAGAGTTTACTCGCCTATATAATGAGATCCAACGAGAGAGATTAGATTACGATACGCTTCATATAAAACTAGCAATAAATTAAGTGACAAGCTGCTTAATTATCAGGACATGCCTTCTTCTGCTTCTATTATCTATCTGTGTACGTGTTGCTATTCGCCGATTCATGCTCATTAGTTTATTTACTGTTTAATAAAACCAAACTGTGCCAGTCTCTCAGGCTGAACCCCCTTTCGTTAGATTAGACTGTAAAACTAACTTAGGATATTAAAATACTGATTAGGTTAACTAGATTATACGTTCCACTCTTACTGATCGACACTCTACTTACCATTATATTCATACTGACCGGGTACACTGCTCGTTAAGTGCGTGTGTTATTGATAAGTCGGCTAAATATAAATTTAAAACTTGAGTATGCATTAATACTGCTAAACCGCAATGACACATCACGCGTGACAAGTTCGTTTTTCAAGCGGTGAAGCTTTTAAACTCGAGTCGTAGTCCCAACGAGGGTTGAACTGATCTCGTCACTCAAGATCGTGAGATATGTGAGATGAATAAGGTTTAAAAGATGATTTGGTTTTGATTATACTACAACGACAATTAAAATGCAATTAAAGTAAAGGAAAGCGATAAAGCGACACAAAATAAGTAAGCAAGTAAAGAAACATGTAATAAAGTGACTTAAAGAAAACAAGTATTAAAGTGCGATAAGTAATGAAAGCAGTAAATGAATTATAAAGACAATATGTTTGCAAAGCAAATTATAAAAGAATGTAAAAAGTAAAATGTTTTTGGAGTTTTAAATTTAATTAACGAAAGAAGATAATTAATAAAAACTAAAGATTATAAAAGAAAATTTAAAAGAATATAAAAAATATAAAAGTTTAAACGAACTAAGTAAACTAAATAAAACTAAGGATTTTATAATCAAACTCGACTATTAAAAGAAACAAAAGATGTTTGTAAAGAAACAAAAGAAACGACATAAAATTTAATCAAACTTGCAAACTCTAAAAGTGATACTCGCTATTTTTGTGACTCTTACTCGCAAAATTTAAAAAGAAACGGGCAGCATAACTTTTCTATACTCGCAAGAAAAAGTTGCCAAGTTCAAACTCGCAACAATGAAATAGCATACTCGCTAACTTTAATTGCTTACTCGCAATGCATGAAACTCGCTAAGAACAAATAATGATACTCGCAACAATAAAAACCCATACTCGCTAACACAAAAATTCATACTCGCAAAATAAAAAATCCCATACTCGCTATTGGTACTTGATACTCGCTAAGCAAAATTCATACTCGCAAGACCTTAGAAAACAATGTGATACTCGCTAAGTTAAAGACCATACTCGCAACTCAAATGAAAAACCATACTCGCAAAGATAGAACTTGGAGACCATACTCGCAAAACAGAAAAACTCTCATACTCGCAATTCCCTATAATCCAAACTCGCAAATCCCTAACAAAAACGTACTGACCTTATTATTTTTTTTACGTGAACAAAAGATTGAGACTCAACAAAAACTAATAAAAGCTTAATGAAAAACAAATTTAAAAACTAAATAAGCTTATAAATAAGCTAAATAAGCCACGACTCAACTTACAAGCCCTAGCCCATAATTTTTATTCGAATAAGAACATGCAAAGTTGACAAGAAATAATAAAAGCCTTTTTTTAAAAGATTGATATAAACAAGATAAAACTTAAAACATGTAAAGATTAATAAGAAAGATTGAAAATAAAAGACAATAAGCTAAAGAAAAAGCTTTAAGACATGAAAACTAAAAATGCATTAATAAAATTAAAACTTACACTAAGACTCAAAATAAAACTAAGACTAACTAAATTCTACTCCCTACTCCTACTAGCTTTCAAATGAAGCTACCCATGGGATATTTATCATGCTAGGGGGAGCTCAAGTTTGCCTTCGTGTACGTTTTGCCCCCTAGACTTTTACATCTCATGAAAACACCATATAAACTACATTACAAGACTACTAAACGTCTAAACTTATAAATGTAACGTCGTGTAACTTTGAGGCTTCGTGTTGACGTGTTCTCTAAAAGTCTTCAAAGATGTAAAAACGATCACTAGCTCAAATTTGGAAAGCTTCTTCTCATGAATCTCTTTCAACTTCGATTAAGTGTTTCTAACATCTTCTTGAGCTTTTAAGAAATAACTTTGTCGTCTTGGGCTTTTCTTAAGTAGATATCATCGTTGACTCGGCTCTTTGACACTTTTCCACATCTCGTGCTCGTTTTAGGGCTTTTTGGTTGATTTCCATGTTGTTTTTGCAATATCCTTTCCTGCACAGTCACAAACACAAAAACACGATATCTTTGGCGTTTAACGTTAGTTTTTGGTCTTTTAGAGCCTAAAAATGGTGAATAAAAGGTATGTGAATAAGCACATACCAACGCGCATCAAGTTTTTGGCACCGTTGCCGGGGAGTGAATTGTTATTATCTGTTTATCTGATTAGAATTTTAATTAATTTTTCTTTTTTATTAGGTTTTTGGATTCTAACCACTAACTTTGTTGTATATTTGGTAGATTACATTCACTGTATAATTTGCATATTTACTGTTTTTTTGTGTTTCTATTTTTCTGTAATTTTTGTTTTTATTTATTTTTCTTTGTTTTCTGCATAACTGCTATTGTTGTATTGTGCTGATACAAACGATATGGCGCATCTGATTCTCATATACGGCGTATTGCGTTTTAACTTTTTATAAATACAACGCGTTTAATAATTCGAGTACGGCGCATCTATCCCCAATATACGGCGTATTCTGTTTTAAAAAAAAAATTTCGAAACCCTAACGTCATGCGACGCATCTGTTTCAACAAATACGGCGTATTATATATTTAATTAAAAACAGTTTTTGAATCGACGCATCGATTTTTATCGATACGGCGCATTTACTGAATCAAAAACCTTGTATTTTGAAGCGTAACGAAAATACGGCGCATTATGTTAGGAATATGTTTTTTGTATAAGAAAGATTCGGTTACCCCTAATTGTGTTGTGATTATATATTATCTTTGAGTTCTTCAAAGTACTTCCATTCATATAATAAAGCAAAACGTCACAATATATCTTTAACTAAAACGGGTAATTTGTAAAAGATAATTAAATTAAAAAGCGGTAAACTATTCAACCCCCCTTCTAGTTTTCCACATATTGGTTAAGGGAGACAAGCTAGGGCTCAACACGCCCGGATCAAGTCAAAATTTTTATTCTCACTCTTACCTAGTAGGAAAGTCAAAACGCGGTGTCAAAACCTTTATTGTATTTTTGCATAATTTTTAATTTTTTCCATTCTTTCTTTGGAATTTTCAAATTTTTTCAATTTTTTTGGTTTTTGAGGAAAAACGGGGTTGCGTAAGTAAACGGCAATGGTGAAAGTGCTAGGTCAATCAAATCGAAGATTCACCCCCCCAGACTAAAGATAAACATTGTCCTCAATGTTTCCAAGGTAAGGGTAATCCTAACAATAATTCTAAGGCCGTTTATAAAGTATGCCAAAGATACCGTTAGTCGATAAGATTTGGATATAGTGATTTCCAAGCAAGCATCAAGACATGGGACTCGAGTGGAGATGAAACGAACCACGAGCACGAGAGTCATCATGAATTGGGGAAATCCTGCACATACACAAACAACCAAGCAAACACAAGATTGGAAGAGGTCGCCCTCCTCACGTTACTTATTAGATAATAAAATAAAATGGATAAGCATGGGGTGCCTCCCACGAAGCGCTTGTTTTTTAACGAGTCGTGTAGCTTAGACTTGCCCCGAATTTACTTATTCTTGGGGGAGCAAATGAAACGAACAGCATGAAAAGTGACAATGCCGGGATCAAAGACAACATCCTCACTCCTGGGGGAATGACAGATGGGAGAAACAACAGCATAGGTAAGATAAGGAAGAAAGATCATAACAATGATTTCGAGGTCAAATTCAAAGAGATCCTCCATAGTAAGCATAACTTTCTCCTTGGTCTTATAATCATCCTTCTTCAAATTTTCATCAACGAATTCTTCAATAGTAACGTAAGAAGCAAGGATGTCGGGCTGGAGCCCATAAGAGTCCTTACAAGGTAATATCCCGGGTTTAAAAATTTTATCTTCTGAAAGGAACGATAATAAAGCATCAACCACGGTAAAAGATGACGAATCATTCGGAGATGACAACTTAGTAGGCTCAGAAACTTCTACAATTCTTGATGGAGTCGGATCGACTGGAGTTAAAAACTCATCGTGAAGAGAATTAACCATATGATGAACATTTGTAACCTCGGGTTCCGTAACAGACTCATCACTATCCTTAATCTGAATATCGAAAAGCGGATTGTCTGAAATCATCGTAAAATCTGGTTCGAGATCAAATAGAGGATTGGTGAAAGTTGTTTTGAAAGTTTCAAGAACAAGGTTATCTGATTCATTTGAGGTTTCATCAATTTCTGAAAGAACATCGATCTCTTCTGGAGAGAATTCAGGAATATTTGGTTCAGAAAATGAGGTGGGATTGCCACACTGAGGGATTTCTTCTTCAACGTACTCGATTTCTCCACAAGACAAGGAAGTGTAACCTTCGTCAGACTCGGAACATATCTCATCATGTTTATCAATGGACTTATCAGTAACTTCATCGTTCTTCGGAGGGAGAGGGGGTAATGGTTCTTCATGTAATAAATTTTCAAGAAAACGAATATCTCCCTCCGGATCAAAGTTAGTATCATCAACCATCGTCGAATCGGAATGATTTTTATCAAGACAAGCCTCGATCTCATCATCGTTCTTCTCAAAGCAAATATCATCAAACGGCTTATCATTCGTATCAACAAGATTATCAAGACAATCACTTTCAACAATCTCATAATTGCCGTTAGAAGTTTCCCCGGACTCACTTTGGATTGGGACAAGGTTCTCAACACTAGACTTATTGAATTCGTCCGATTCCGTTGCCGGAATAGTGTTAAGAGGCTCGTCCCCCATTGTTAGAGAGTCCT
>LBNU01001508.1:86940-103053 GCA_014162995.1 Artemisia annua
TACTTCTTGGATTAGAAGGGTTAGATTCATCTAGTTTATAAGTTGGTTTGGCTAGATCTTACGTTTGTGAAGTGTACGAGTGATTTTGGACCATTTTTCTTGGCAGCGATTTTCTCCTCGGTAACTTGTTCTTGGCAGCGGTTAGTTTGGGATTATAGCGGTTAGTGTCAGCGGTTAGTACACTGTGTCAGCGAACATAATGCTGTACTTTGTACTATTTCAGCGGTTTGCTACCAGCGGTTAGCTCCTCTAGCGGTTTTCTTTGTCAGCGGTTACCTTTTCAGCGGCTTACTTACTAGCGGTTACTCTGTCAGTGGTTACTTTTGTCAGCGGTTATCTTCTGTCAGCGGTTAGTTTCTGTCAGCGGTTAGATCTGTCATCGGTCACTGGTTACCGGTTTGACCAGATTCCAGCGATTTGACCAGATTCTAGCGGTTTGACCAAAGTTGACTTTTTACGTTAAAACTTCAAACGGCCATAACTTTTGAACCGTAACTCCGTTTTCAGCGAAATACCTGTCAAAACGACCGGAACAGGCTGAATATTGTGAGGTTTCACCACGAAGTCATGAAACGAATTTTTCGAGGCCCAAATCACCTCCGGAGTGAAGTTATTGAGGTTTTAAGTTTTCTGACCATAATTTCACCATTGCAACTTGCATCAACCAAACCAAATCACACCGCTGGTTGATAACTCACTGATAGGTGATCAAGTTGTTGTGAGTTGACAATACGCTACAAGTTGAATAGTTCTGTGATTTGAGATTGGTTGCAATTTGAGTTGTTACAACTTGTCCAATTACAATCTGACGTTGCGAGTTGATTCTTGCAATTTGACTAATTGTGATTTGACTTGGTGTGATTTGACTCGTTGTGACTTGACTTAGATTACTTACTGTACCTTGCAAAGTTTATCATCTCACACTCGATCACTAAAGTACTCAGCATCATTTCTCGAATTGTAAAATCCCGTGCACGTTCACAATCATGTCTACCAATTCAGATTCTGTCATTTCGGAGATACTCAAGTTGTACGACATGGACGATGAACTTAAGATTCACAACAAAGTACAACTGACAAACGATTCTGATCAGACAACCGTTTTCGAGGCAAATTATACTTAGATGGAATCGTCATGCTCGAGTTCTCAAGAGAAAGAGTTTCATCAGCCACAAAAATTATTCAATAACGCAGAGAAAAGCTGCATAGACTGCTTCCGAAAATTTCATTCACACCTCTCGGTGCTTTTAAAAGGAACGGAATTCATAATGGGATACGAACGTGCATTTGCAACACTCTTTGGTCAAGATGTTCAGATCTACACAGACACAATGATTCTTAACTTAGATCAATTGCAACAACAACTTGACCAAGGAATATCTTCCAACACTGGATCCATGGCTGCTCTTAGTGTACTTTACAAACAACTCCAAGTGTTCTTTGATTCAAAATTCACTCTGGAGTATGACCATTACAGTGAGATGGCTAAAAAGTGCTTTGCTGATCACACGGGAATTGAGGTTGACACGTTCAGAGATACACTCATCCAACTCATGGGTGATGTTAAGGCGTTCATTGAGGAAAGAGCACAACACATACTTTTGGATGACGACAAAGTAAAGGGATCTCTGGTACAATCATGTGATGGTATTGACGATTCGGGTAAAGATTTGGATGTTGGGTTAGGTGTCACGATGTGCAAAGGATCAGAGACTGATAAGATTGACACTACCAGCAGTTCAGTGACTCTAGTCACCCATGGCATGGATGCAGATTTTGGACCGGTTAATGAACAAATGTCATGTGCTGAGGTACCCTTAACTATTCAACAAAATATGCTCTCTAATGAACGACAGCATACTGATCAAATCAAACTCAATTATGACACAAATTTGTTGGAAAAGACTGATAGCAATACCATGTCTAATTCAACAAATATGAGTCATAAAGGGGGAGAAAGTGATCAGGATGCTGAACGTGATGACTTGTTAAGTTATGTGTTTATGGTTGATGCTTTTAAATCAAATGATATGGTTGATAAAGAAGTTTTTAATGAACTTTCAAAAAGATTTTTACAGCTTGAAAAACATTGTATTTCTCTTGAAATTGCAATGCAACAAAAGGAAGAAAGTCTTCAGATTAACCAACCATGTAAAAATCCGGAACTTCCTGATTTCCGTGAATTCTTTATGATTAATGATTTGAAAGCTCAGCTAGAAACAAAGAACTTGACAATCAAAAACCTGAAAAAACGTATTACTGAGTTGTGTGATATGTGTAATGAAGTTAAGGCTAAACATGACTGTGCTGTTATTGAATTGGAACAAAATGTGGCCAAGTTACTTGTGGAAAATGAGTCTTTGAAAGTGAATTGTAAAAATCTTAACGAGACAATCATAGATATGAGAACTAAGACGTTAGAACAAACAAATTCTTTGATTGCCGAAAATGATGAATTCAAAGCTCAATTTCAGAAAATGGGTTTCACAGTTGCAGCATTAAAAAATGAGCTAAGAAAAGCAACAGGGAATAGTGTGAACACTAAGTTTGCAAAACCATCAATCTTGGGGAAACCAGTTTTACCATCGAATAGAAACCATTCAGTTGTTAGACAACCGACTGCGTTTAGATCTGAACGACCAAAATTTTCAAAAACTCGGTTTGCCTCCCAAGTTGATGCGGAACAAGTTTTGACAAAACCAGTCACTCCACATTATTTGCCTAAGACTATTGCTTCTAGTTCTGCTAAACCTCAACATGTAGCCACTCCTGCTCTCAGCTCCTCTAGGATTAGTTCGAAAATAGTGTCAAAACCAAGCATTAAGATTCAAAACACTTATGATATAAATGACTTGCACAAGAACTATGATCTAGAAAAAGCTAGGAAAAGGGCACTACTTCATAAGGATGGTATCTTAGGTTCACAACCTTGTATGATGCCTCCTAGGTTATTGAGGAACACTACTAAGATTCAACCGGTTAAATCTAGGATTTGTAGTAAGTCATCTACCATGCATAAGAAGCAAAACGAACCTAAAACTCCTCCTAGGTGGTTACAAACTGCTAAATCAGTAGAGACTAGGAATAACGATAAGACTTCCACTATGCATAAGACACTTAGCAATCCTAGATCCTGCCAAAAGTGGATGCCAACTGGTAGAATTTTTAAGAACGTCGGACTTAAGTGGTTACCTACCGGAAAGTTGCTCACTAATGGCAACACCATGGTTGATCGTGAAACCCCTAAGGGTTTGGATACTGTTGTCACTAACCCATATATATGCAATCAAGTTTGTGATGTTAGTGCAGGTAGTCCTTACTCAGTTGCAGGTACATCAATCATTCACTATATGAGAAAACTCAAAGTCTGGAGGCCTACAGCTATCATTTCTCCAGCTTCAAGAGTTTTGGAATGTCAATGTTGATGCATGTGCATTATGACGTTTGAACACAACGGTTCAAGCCTCGTTCTTCAATGACTATGACGTCTGAATGCTTCACTTCAGGCCTCGCTCTTCATCATTATGACGTTTGGACAATTCAGTTCAAGCCTCGGTTCTTAATTTCATCATTATGGTGTCTGCTGACAACACTTCAGGCCCCGTTCATCAATGAAAAGAAAGGTGTACGATTCAGTGCGCCTTATCTTCGGAAGAAGAGAAATCTTCTTGGTTTTTGATCATCTTCAACAACATGCTTCATGCTCTCTCCATGTTCGTTCATTCATCAAGTCGATCTACCTTTCTTTGATCGAATTCTTATACACTTGGTCAATCAAAAATTACAACCTCGTTTGCAATTTTTGAGGGGGAGAAGGGTGAATGAAATACATGATTGATAGTATTTTTCATTCACTTGCTACTCGGGTGAATGAAATACTTGATTGATAGTATTTTTCATTCACTTGCTACTCAATCAAAAATGGCAAACTTCGTACGAAATTTTTGAGTGTATGCTTATTCACTTACTTTGGATGCAATTTTTGATTTTTGTGTGTATTTAATCAAAAATGGCAAACTTCTGTGAATAAACTACATGATTGAGTGTATTTTTATTCACTTACTACATGATGATTGATGCTTGAAGAATGGTGTAGCCTCTCGTAATTTTCCCCAACGGTTAGTAAATACTTACAAGTTATTACGTTATTTAAATACTCACTTTTACGCATGACAAAATTTTTTTTATTATATAAATCACAATGGTATATTGTGATATAACTTTTGCTTAGAAACGATGCTTGCACACCAACCTAGATAGTCTAAATTATCGCGAATATATATATTTAAACGTCTATATTTATTAATATACGTTTCGTTTAAATACCGTATAATATTTATATATTTCCCGAGCCTACGAAAATTCCCGAGGCTACCCACTAATATTTCCCAAACAAAAATAACTTTAAAAAAAAGGGTTTTACTTATCAAAGTGTCTAGTCATAACACAACCCATAACACCAGCTACCTCTATGGTAAGCAGGTTAAGACCCATGTTTTTTTAACTTCATCATTTTTACCACATTAAATATAAACACATACCTTAACCACTTAAGCCTTAACCTTTCTTTCCTTAATCAATCCTTATCTAACACATCAGCTAATCTTACACTTACTTGCACATAACATCCACTCACAAATCATTCATAACCTTAACATATAAGAACACATAAACATAATGTATGGAAATCAACATAACATCATCTTATAGCCGGTTTACTTACCTTGAGTCCAAGCTAAGCCTATAAAGGATATCATCATCATCACTACCTTCCATCATCATCATCATCATCATTATCATCATCCACAACCTAATAATACATATAACGTCATAATTATAACAATGGTTTACACAACCATTAGCTTACTTCTAATCGCCTCTAATCATCATATAATCATATGTTGATTATATGATGATCAACTCCATAGATCATTAACCATAAAACCATTAAACATATCTCATTGGTATCTTAATTTCTTTAATTATCTTAAAACACATCTTTACCCAAAATACCCAAATTAGGGTTCATAAACCCTAACCTCAATTTCTTCAATTACACTAGAATAGATATTACTTATCTGGGAAACTATTGCTAGGGATAACATATGGGCATTAGCTCTTCATCTTCTTCCTCCTAAGCCACCATCCATCCTTTTCCCTCTCTTTTTCTTCTCTCTAAAGAATCGGACCTCAATATCTAATAATGGAGGAAATGTCTAGAATTTCCTAGATATAATTAGTTAGGTAGTATCTTTGGTCCTTTGGCAATTTATGCCCCTCAAGTCTCATTCCTTCTATTTTAGTCACAAGCAACTTTATCACATGTTTAATACTTGGCAACCTAGGCCCCTTTAGTTATGCAACACATTTTATATAACTACATTAGTCATACTTTGACTATTAAATTTGACTAAAATGCAACATTAGTTGACTGGCCAATCACGAATGGCCTTTAGTCTACTTTCATCTAGGATGGGGTCCCAACACCCGGGAAACGGGTATAACAGCACTGGTCATATCTTTTTATTTTTCTGCATTTTTTATTTTTAAACTTTAAAACATTCTGTCAGTTTATTTAATGCGGCGCATCCCTGGTTAAGGATACGACGCATCTTTTATTCTGATTCGTATTAATTCCAGGCTCGATACGGCGCATCCTCTTCCATAGGATGCGGCGTATCGACTGACCTGATGATTTTTTATTTTTAATTTTTTAGGTTTTATTTTCTAACTACTAATGTATTATGCAAGTTTGAACCTTCTTAACTCAGGTGTGTTAAAGCCTAGGTGGTATTATAGATTCCTGCACTTTCTTTGGAAACATCATTCATGAAGCCTAAACGTTCTCATCCACAAGAAAGTTGATTTTTGCTTATAAACGCAATTGAGGATCATTCCGAGCAAATATCAGGGAAGTTTTTCCATTCCAATTCTTTTTTTTTCCAATTTTTAACCTTTGACACAAACAACGAGGACGTTGTTTAACTTAAGTGGGGGGATGGAGAATTAGAACGCTTACTTATCCTAAACTTTTCAAAATATGCATAAAATACGCTTAATATATCAAAATTTAAAAATTTTTTAGCATGTTTTTGTATAAGTCTAAATTACATAACCGCACACATAACCTTATTTCTTCCAAAAAGCAAAACTTTAGTGTGCCGGTGACTTGTAAACTTTAGAACTTGGCTTGTATACTATTCGAAACCACCATAATGAGTATTATCGATATAATTGGAGTGACTTGTCTAACTTGGTAAATTTCTAGGATTACACCCAAAAAGCCTTTATATGTTATGTGATATTAACTAACTACATTGGTTAGTTAACCCCCGTATAAACCCTTTTGTTTACTCTCACTTTTAGAGTAAGATACCCCTAGAAAAACCCTCAGAGCCATTCCTTTCGTTTCTTACACCTTTGTTAAAATGTTTCGTTACACCCTTACACCTTAGCCTACCCTGTAGATTGAAATCCGTGGTTAGTTACTTTAGGCAAAGTGTGTTTCCTTACATTACCTGTGTTCGCGTGCGTAATTCATTATCTTTGGTTAGGTCGGGAAATTGCACAATGCAATTGGAGTGAAAGTACATATTGTATATTTTTAGTTTATTTTTCGTGTGTTTACTACTTTCACTATTACAGTTATTTCTGAAAGTTATGAAAAGTATGGAAAAATTATCCGGAAAAATCGTGATAGAAAAAGTTGTGAAATTTTACACAGTAAAAAAAAAAAAGAAAAAATAGAAAAGAAAAAGAAGAAAAAGTTGGAAGTTTGTTTTAACCAACTTATGTAAAGTTTTGTAAAGTGGGAGATATCACCACTATTTGTTGTTGTATATTATATTTATGATTGAATGGGAGTTGGCCGTTACGGGAACGCCAACTAAGGTTATTCTTTGTTTAAGATTTTATTGAGTATAATTCGTGTCTACCTAAAGCGTGAGTTACATGAGTCAAAAGCGTGAGTTATTCAATGATATGAGTCTTATTCATGGGATGGTTGGGAAAGTAATTAACCACACTTAGGATTTTAATCTATTTGTTTTGTTTATTTTTATTTTACACCAATTTATATCCCAAATATTATCCATACCCTATATCATTCTTCATCCGAACCTTTGATTTATTGAGATTAGGGATTTGAGCAATCTTAAGTATCGTAGTCGTGGATTCGGCTATGTATTTATGATTTTGTCGCCCTTTTTGATATAATATTATTGGTGAAGATTACTTGGTCCTATCTTTAGCCTATTCGAGTTAAGGAATTGAGCAATTGCGAGTATCGTGGTCGTGGATTCGATCATGTATTCGTGATTTTGTCGCCTTTTCTGGAATATGAGATCGATAGAGATTAAAAAGGATGATCAACCCTTAACCAACTAACCCATTTTACCGCTTTAGACTTGTTACTCCTTGGCTTTAGTGGGGGAGATGCGTATACTTGTCAAGCTTATGATAGAATATTCGTCACAACTAAGCAACTAAACGATTTAGAATTGTTTTATATTGAAAAATTATTTTGTTTCTAACTCGTTAAGTGTTTGGTTGTGTGATTATGATAAGACGAATACATGCATTAACTATAAAATCTAAGGTTTACTTGGGGACAAGTAAAGTTCAAGTGGGGGGATATTTTATGAACTCAAATAAGTACATATTATTATCATCATTTATCCTATTTATTTGACTTGTTTTACTTTATTATGTATGAGAATCGGTACTTTAATGTTTACTTTAGTGATTCTCAGGTAAAAACAAGTAATAGGTGAAACTTGGCGATTTTGGACTAATTATGGAGCAAAACGAGCAAGATGTCAAAAGTCTACTGAAATCCAGAAGATGCGTCGTATCTCTCTCAACAGATACGCCGCAATATCATACTTAGATTAATTCAAAGACCATTGCCTAACTTTGAAGAATGCGCCGCATGGAATTCTACCATGCGCCGCTTATGAAACCTTGGTCAACGAAGAAGATCAAGCTTGTTCTACTCCAGATATGCCGCATTATACTTCTGACGTACGGCGTATCACTATCAAGACTTCACCAGATACAATCCAAGATACTGAAGGACATGCGCCGCATAAAGATTCAAGTTACGCCGCATCTGAAGACGGTGTACAAATATTCCAGAATATATTAATCTTGGACCACACGTGAAGTTAAGTAAATACGCCGCATCTGCTCATTACATGCGCCGCATCGTACCCTAAGACAGAAACTATAAATACCCCAAGACCAAGACGAATTTTGTGTGCAACATAACCCTAAGGAGCCGAGTTTTATTGTAATAGTACACTTTAATTCATCAGGATAGATGGGCATATGTGTGTGACTACGTAAAATCATACATACCTCTTAAAATTGTTTTCCCATCAATTAAAGTTTATATGATGATGTCTTTGGTAACTTATATTAGTGCTTTGATAACCTCTGTGTCTAGCTGAGCTTTGCTTGGGCTGCCATGCCCCCTCCTCGCCTATTTAATCTGATGTCTTTTGATGAATAGGATAGTCATAAGTTATCATTAAGGGTGGACCCGCCGATGTGATTAGAGCCAACGAGAAAGATTTAATTACATACACTTCATATAAAACTAGAAATAAAACAAGCGACAAGCTACTTAATTATCAGGACAGGTCTTCTTATAGTTTCTATTATCTATCTGTGTACGTGTATGATATTCGCTGATTCGTGCTCATTAGTTTAATTTACTGTTTAACTCAACCAATCTGTGCCAGTCTCTCAGGCTGAACCCCCTTGCGTTCGATTTGGCTGTAAAACTAACTTAGGATATTAAAATACTGATTAGGTTAATTAGAAAAATCGTTCCTGTTAGGAATACACTTTTTGTATAAGAAAGATTCGGTCACCCCTGATATGATTAAGCATTGATTAGCTCGTAGTAGTTACAATAGTTAGTTAAACGTAGTTTAGAAGTAGATTAGTTCGCGGAAGAAGGATGGGTATTTACCCACTGTATACCTGATCCGCAGCCCAAGTGGCACGCCCTAGTGGCAAAACCCATGTACATATAAGCCCTCTCCATCCTTGGAGAGGGTAAGCCTTCTCTCATAATTCTATTTTCTTTTTTTTGGTTTTCTCTCAAGGCTTCATCTCTTTCTCTGTCTAACTTTCTCTCTCTACATTTCTTTCTTTTCTTTCTTATATGCAACGAACCATAACCATAAGTATGAACGTGTTTGTGAACTTATTTAGTATCCTACAATTGGTATCAAGAGCCATGGTTACATCCTAGGGATTGTAGGACTTGTGGTGTATGGTTTTTTTTGTTTCTATTAGTTTAGGAAGGTTTTATTCATATTAGAACTTGTTCGTGGTGATTCTTGTGTTATTTCTTGTACTTCTTGGATTAGAAGGGTTAGATTCATCTAGTTTATAAGTTAGTTTGGCTAGATCTTACGTTTGTGAAGTGTACGTGTGATTTTGGACCATTTTTCTTGGCAGCGGTTTTCTCCTCGGTAACTTGTTCTTGGCAGCGGTTAGTTTGGGATTATAACGGTTAGTGTCAGCGGTTTGTACACTGTGTCAGCGAACATAATGCTGTACATTGTACTATTTCAGCGGTTTGCTACCAGCGGTTAGCTCCTCTAGCGGTTTTCTTTGTGAGCGGTTACCTTTTCAGCGGTTACCTTTTCAGCGGTTTACTTTTCAGCGGTTTACTTACTAGCGGTTACTCTGTCAGCGGTTACTTTTGTCAGCGGTTATCTTCTGTTAGCGGTTAGTTTCTGTCAGCGGTTAGATCTGTCAGCGGTCACTGGTTAGCGGTTTGACCAGATTCCAGCGGTTTGACCAGATTCTAGCGGTTTGACCAAAGTTGACTTTTTACGTTAAAACTTCAAACGGCTATAACTTTTGAACCGTAACTCCTTTTCAGCGAAATACCTGTCAAAACAACCGGAACAGGCTGAATATTGTGAGCTTTCACCACGAAGTCGTGAAACGAATTTTTCGAGGCCCAAATCACCTCCGGAATGAAGTTATTGAGGTTTTAAGTTTTCTGACCATAATTTCACCATTGCAACTTGCATCAACCAAACCAAATCACACCGCTGGTTGATAACTCACTGATAGGTGATCAAGTTGTTGTGAGTTGACAATACGCTGCAAGTTGAATAGTTCTGTGATTTGAGATTGGTTGCGATTTGAGTTGTTACAACTTGTCCAATTACAATCTGACGTTGCGAGTTGATTCTTGCAATTTGACTAATTGTGATTTGACTTGGTGTGATTTGACTCGTTGTGACTTGACTTAGATAACTTACTGTACCTTGCAAAGTTTATCATCTCACACTCGATCACTAAAGTACTCAGCATCATTTCTCGGTTTCTTCTTGATTTTGTAAAATCCCGCGAAAGAAACTATTTCTCGGTTTAAATCATAGAATTGTAAAATCCCGTGCACGTTCACAATCATGTCTACCAATTCAGATTCTGTCATCTCGGAGATACTCAAGTTGTACAACATGGATGATGAACTTAAGATTCACAACAAAGTACAACTGACAAACGATTCTAATCAGACAACCGTTTTCGAGTCAGATTATACTGAGATGGAATCGTCATGCTCGAGTTCTCAAGAGAAAGAGTTTCATCAGCCACAAAAATTGTTCAATAACGTAGAGAAAAGCTGCATAGACTGCTTCCGACAACTTCATTCACACCTCTCAGTGCTTTTAAAAGGAACTGAATTCATAATGGGATACGAACGTGCATTTGCAACACTCTTTGGTCAAGATGTTCAGATCTACACAGACACAATGATTCTTAACTTTGATCAATTGCAACAACAACTTGACCAAGGAATATCTTTCAACACTGGATCCATGGCTGCTCTTAGTGTACTTTACAAACAACTCCAAGTGTTCTTTGATTCAAAATTCACTCTGGAGTATTACCATTACAGTGAGATGGCTAAAAAGTGCTTTGCTGATCACACGGGAATTGAGGTTGACACGTTCAGAGATACACTCATCCAACTCATGGGTGATGTTAAGGCGTTCATTAAGGAAAGAGCACAACACATACTTTTGGATGACGACAAAGTGAAGGGATCTCCGGTACAATCATGTGATGGTATTGACGATTCGGGTAAAGATTTGGATGTTGGGTTAGGTGTCACGATGTGCAAAGGATCAGAGACTGATAAGATTGACACTACCAGCAGTTCAGTGACTCTAGTCACCCATGGCATGGATGCAGATTTTAGACCGGTTAATGAACAAATGTCATGTGCTGAGGTACCCTTAACTGTTCAACAAAATGTGCTCTCTAATGAACGACAGCATACTGATCAAATCAAACTCAATTATGACACAAATTTGTTGGAAAAGACTGATAGCAATACCATGTCTAATTCAACAAATATGAGTCATAAAGGGGGAGAAAGTGATCAGGATGCTGAACGTGATGATTTGTTAAGTTCTGTGTTTACGGCTGATGCTTTTAAATCAAATGATATGGTTGATAAAGAAGTTTTTAATGAACTTTCAAAAAGATTTTTACAGCTTGAAAAACATTGTATTTCTCTTGAAATTGCAATGCAACAAAAGGAAGAAAGTCTTCAGATTAACCAACCATGTAAAAATCCGGAACTTCCTGATTTCCGTGAATTCTTTATGATTAATGATTTGAAAGCTCAGCTTGAAACAAAGAACTTGACAATCAAAAACCTGAAAAAACGTATTACTGAGTTGTGTGATATACATAATGAAGTTAAGGCTAAACATGAATGTGCTGCTATTGAATTGGAACAAAATGTGGCTATGTTACTTGTGGAAAATGAGTCTTTGAAAATGAAGTGTAAAAATCTTAACAAGACAATCAAAGTAACAAGAACTAAGACGTTAGATCATACAACTTCTTTGATTGCCCAAAATAATGAATTCAAAGCTCAACTCATGGAAAAGGGTTTCACTATTGCAGTATTAAAAAATGATCTAAGAAAAGCAACAGGGAATAATGTGAACACTAAGTTTGCAAAACCATCAATCTTGGGGAAACCGGTTTTACCATCGAATAGAAACCATCCAGTTGTTAGACAACCAACTGCGTTTAGATCTGAATGACCAAAATTTTCAAAAACTCGGTTTGCCTCCCAAGTTGATGCGGAACAATTTTTGACAAAACCAGTCACTACACATTATTTGCCTAAGACTATTGCTTCTAGTTCTGCTAAACCTCAACATGTAGCCACTCCTGCTCTAAGCTCCTCTAGGATTAGTTTGAAAATACTGTCAAAACCAAGCATTAAGACACAAAACACTTATGATATAAATGTCTTGCACAAGAACTATGAACTAGAAAAAGTTAGAAAAAGGGCACTACTTAATAAGGATGGTATCTTAGGTTCACGACCTTGTATGATGCCTCCTAGGTTATTGAGGAACACTACTAAGATGCAACCAGTTAAATCCAGGATTTGTAGTAAGTCATATACCATGCATAAGAAGCAAAACGAACCTAAAACTCCTCCTAGGTGGTTACAAACTGCTAAATCAGTAGAGACTAGGAATAACGTTAAGTCTTCCGCTATGCATAAGACACTTAGCAATCCTAGATCTTGCCAAAAGTGGATGCCAACTGGTAGAATTTTTAAGAACGTCGGATTTAAGTGGTTACCTACCGGAAAGTTGCTCACTAATGGCAATATACCATGGTTGATCATGAAACCCCTAAGGGTTTGGATACTGTTGTCACTAACCCATATATATGCAATCAAGTTCATGATGTTAGTGCAGGTAGTCCTTACTCAGTTGCAGGTACATCAATCATTCACTATATGAGAAAACTCAAAGTCTGGAGGCCTACAGCTATCATTTCTCCAGCTTCAAGAGTTTTGGAATGTCAATGTTGATGCATGTGCATTATGACGTCTGAATACATCAGTTCAGGCCTCGTTCTTCAATGACTATGACGTTTGAACAACTCGGTTCAAGCCTCGGTTCTCAATTTCATCATTATGGTGTCCGCTGACAACACATGAGGCCCCGTTCATCAATGAAAAGAAAGGTGTACGATTCAGTGCGCCTTATCTTCCGAAGAAGAGAAACCTTCTTGGTTTTGATCATCTTCAACAACATGCTTCATGCTTTCTCCATGTTCGTTCATTCATCAAGTGGATCTACCTATCTTTGATCGAATTCTTATACACTTGGTCAATCAAAAGTTACAACCTCGTTTGCAATTTTTTAGGGGGAGAAGGGTGAATGAAATACATGATTGATAGTATTTTTCATTCACTTGCTACTCGGGTGAATGAAATACTTGATTGATAGTATTTTTCATTCACTTGCTACTCAATCAAAAATGGCAAACTTCGTATGAAATTTTTGTGTGTATGCTTATTCACGTACTTTGTATGCAATTTTTGATTTTTGTGCGTATTCAATCAAAAATGGCAAACTTCGTGTGAATAATCTACATGATTAAGTGTATTTTTATTCACTTACTACATGATGATGGATGCTTGAAGAATGGTCTTTCGACTCTCCTCAGACACCTAATGCTCCATTTACTAAGAATGACTGGGATTTATGTTTGATGAATACTTCCAAGCTTCAACGAATGTTGAACATCTAGTTTCTGAAGCTCCTTCTTCGGTTTCTGTTGGCTCTTGGTTCATCTTCTTCCATCTCCATTGAGCAAGATGTACTAGTTTGAAGTATTTCTCAGACTACTCACGAAACCCAATCTCCAGTTATTCTTCAAGGTGTTGATGATGACTATCATGATAATGAAGCTGCACATGAATAATGATCCGTCTTCTGGTATTTCTTTCCCAAAACCAGACTCTGAAGAATCCCCTTCTTCACGGATTGTTGTTCCTTCTAATGTGCACTCTATAAATCAACCACAAGAATGTAAAGAAAATGTCGGCTAAGAATTTGGAAATGGAATGTTAAGTGATCACAAGAGTTTACTTGGTATTGTTTATTTGAGATTGAAGTGAAATTTTACGGGTATGTGTACTTAGTATCTACGGGATCCTTGTTCGAGCCTTTGATCTTACATTGACGATGACTTGGGTATCTAGTTATTTTGGTAAATCTTCTCTTCTATTGCCACAAAATAACTATCACATTCAGTGTCACAACTCACACGAAGTTGTCGGTATTCAAGAGGTGATGTACGTCTTATACTTGATGGTTGGATGGTTGAAGAGTATAGAGTACTTAGGGATTCGATGCATGAAGTCTCTTCACCGCTCTTTGTCATACAATGGTGCAAGTTTAAGTCACAAAAACGGGAATTCTACTTCATCTTCAAGTTGGGAATTTCGGGTTTACTTCACTAAGTGGTCTTAGCAATAGCCGACTTTTCATAAGGGTTGATAAGATAGTCATAAGAGAGTTTTTCTTTGCAATTGATTCTCACCAAATACGTTTAAGTCCAAAAGTGTTCTTCTCTCATGATCTTGAGTATAATGTGTTGTTGATTCTGAGGTATCAAAACCAGCAAGGGAGAAAAGAGACATACATCTGAATGCATAAAGAGTACACATGATGAACTTAATACTTCGTCTTAATTGAAGACTATGCTGGGAAGACAAATGTCATAACCGCAGAGACAATCAGTGTCTTAACTCATGGCGTTCGATGTATTATTCCAACTACATGGGGGAAGTGGTCTTTCGATACTTGTGGAATGTATTACTTCAGCTTTCATTGGGAAGAAATATGAGAAGGACACNTCTGAATGCATAAAGAGTACACATGATGAACTTAATACTTCGTCTTAATTGAAGACTATGCTGGGAAGACAAATGTCATAACCGCAGAGACAATCAGTGTCTTAACTCATGGCGTTCGATGTATTATTCCAACTACATGGGGGAAGTGGTCTTTCGATACTTGTGGAATGTATTACTTCAGCTTTCATTGGGAAGAAATATGAGAAGGACACTTGGAATGTGAGATGATATTGCTTATCGACATCTTCATTCGAACTGTTATGATTTAAGTTAAAATGCTTCTGGTTAATGCTTCATGTACACATTGTTATGCTGACTCCGATGAGTTCGCAACCATCATGGGAGATATTTGTGTACATCAAGGACGCACAACAGGTTCACATGACAGGGCTTAATCATTTATTCCGGAATTGATATCCGCAGAGAGGGTCGGTGCTTCAACTTGTTACTTTGGTGTCATCGTATCTACTTGTGGTGGGTACGTGTGTACAATATGAAGTAAGCTATTATGTGTAAGATAACTGGAATGCATTTGGTAAAATGAAGATGTTGATCTATTAATCCCCTGAATAGACAACTGCTCAAAACCGTAGAGTAACGTGTACATTGGGGACGCACAACAAGGTCATGTGATCGGGCTTAATATAAAATTCCAGGATAGGTAACCTCAGAGACGATCAGTGGTTCACCTTGTTACTTCGGTGTTTTCGCCTTCTTCGGGTTTATGAGCCTCATACAATGAGACTTTTTGCATCACTTCAACGACTTGGGGAAAGTGGTCTCATAAAGATGATTGTCGGTTTGGGGGAAAGCTACCAAAGCTTCACATTGAGGAGGATAAAATTCGACGATTTGTTAGTGCCCAGTGATTGACTCAGCTGTGAGAGTCTAGTGATTTGTTATCAACCTGTGCTTGGTGAATTGTTGTGACTTGAGTCATTTCGATTAGTCTGATTGTAATTTGACGTTGTGAGTTAAACATTTACAATTTGACTTATTATGATCGGATCTATTGTAACTTGACTCGTCGCGACTTGACACTTAGTGCTAATTGTGACTGATCCTAGATCTCACTCTAAGTTTAACTCGCGTATTACATCTTTCGGTTTCTTTTGTTGACTTTAGTAAAATCCCAGGAGAGAATCGATCTCTCGGTTTAAGTTACAAGAGTTGTAAAATCCCGTTTAAGATTACACCATGGCAGCCACAAGTTCAGACAATTATTCGTAAGCCTCTAAAGCTTTGGTGGTGAATATGTATGAGAAGTTGTCTACAAACTTCTACAATGGCTTCTGCACACATCAGTGTAGGACCCGCGCCTAAACTTTTGTCTTCTGAACCAACCAGTTCAGTTATTGTACAGTATCCCACTCCTGCATGTACCTTATGTACCCTCT
>LBNU01001510.1:6355-27368 GCA_014162995.1 Artemisia annua
GGGGGGGGTTGGTTTTACTACGACTTTGCAGAGGTTTTTCTTTGTCAGGTTCGGGGAACTTACACTTTTCATCCTTTATTTTATGTTTTTTAGTTTTGTGCGCTAAAGGTTGACTTTTTAACACTTGTGTTAGGGATGAGAAAAAAAAACCGAAAAAACCGAACTAAAATAACCGACCAAAACTAAAAACCGATGGTTTGGTTTCTAAGTTTTCCAAAAACCGAATTTTCAGTTTGGTTCCGGTTTTGCTATAAAAACCGAACCATGAAAACTGAACCGAACTGTTTCATTAATTATAATATATTTTATTTATAAATATATTATACTAATACTAATTAGTGATTAGTGATTACTAAATGACTAAAAGAGTAAAAGGAGGATCAGATTTTCAAAATTTTGGGAAAACCAAATGTCTAAACATTTTTCTATGCGGTTGCCTTGGGAACTAAATAACTTAAGTCACTTAACCAGTTAACCCTAAATCTATCATCCTCTTCTTCTCTACTCAAAAGTGAACTTTACAACCTCCATTGCCATTTAGCCTTGCTGCAACTTGATTTCTCGTTTTAAGTTGATCAACCTTCTTAAGAATTTGAAAACGAAAAAGAATTAAACAGCACATTTTACTAGAATGATTGGCTTCGTGATACCACCTGGGCAACACTACGTTCCGATGTAGATGAATTTGTTTTATGTTGAATTTTTATAGAGTAAATTGGTATTGATTGGTATTGCATGAATGCATGTACTGGCCACTGGGTACCATTAAACAATGAAATAAGTATCATATTTCATCTCAGATTGTTTTATAGCCTGCTATGTAATAGATTAAATGATTAATACTATTGTAGTATTTTACTCTCTAGTTATGCCTGCTTCAAATGTCTCACTTGGGCAAAGTAATATTACATCTCAGATGTTTTATAAAATAAGTTGTGGTGTTTAGTTTGATGTAGTGTTTGGGATTGTGTTTGCATGTCTAAAATTTCTTGTTTATTTCAGTTGATGGAACCAGTGTATGCTTTTATAGTACCATTCTTTTTCTGACCATTTATATGAACCAGTGTATGCTTTTAATGCTTATATGAGATGTCTAAAATTTCTTTTTTATTTCAGTTGATGGAACCATCAGGTAGCGAGGCATCCGAAGCTCGAAGTATAGACAAAGGAAGGTGACGGTCATTGATGTGGATAGTGAAAATGTGAATGAACACGTTAATGAGAATATTGATGAAGGTGTTAATGAACGTGTCGATGAGAAAAAAAAAAGCAAGGTCGTTGGAAATCATTTGTGTGGGATCATTTTCCGAAGCTCGAAGAGGGTGCTACCACAACTACATGTCCTTATTGTGGTACGGTCTTTGCAGCAAAGTCCAAGCAGAATGGTACTAGCACCTTAGGTAATCATTTAAAATTTGTATGTACAACTTCACCCCTTTATAGAAAACATGATAAGAAGAAAAAAACAACAATAAGTTTCAAGCCTGCTACTATGGGCGAATCTGGAGGTAGTTTAGTTTCTCACTCTTTTAACCAAGAACGTTGTAGACAAGCCGTAGCTAGGATGTGCATCAAAGACAATCGACCCTTTAGTATTGTTGAAGATGAAGGATTTCAGGAGTTAATGTGGGAAGCAAATTCTGAATTTGAACTTCCGTCTAGGTGGGCAGTTGCTAGAGATGTTTTATCCATATATCAAGAAGAAGCACAAAAGCTCAAAAATATTATAAAAAACCAAACCGTGTGTCTTACTACTGACACATGGACGTCCGTGCAAAACTATAACTATATGTGTCTCACCGCTCATTGGGTTGATGATAGTTGGAAATTAAGAAAGAAAATTATTATTTTTTGTCAAATATCGAATCATAAGGGTGACGAAGGAAACTTAGTTTATCGTTGTTTACAAGAATGGGGGATTACTCGTGTTTTTACGGTCACGGTTGATAATGCATCATCTAATGATGGGGCAATTAGGAGGTTACACACTTTGCTTAAAGGACCTAATGCAATCTTAGATTGCAAGTATATGCATTTAAGATGTTGTGCTCATATTATCAATCTAGTGGTAAGAGATGGTTTAGAGGAACAAAATTCTTCTATTTGCAAAATTCGAAATGCTGTGAAGTATTTGAGATCGTCATCGACTAGGCAAGAAAGCTTCGAAAAAGGTGTCGAGTTTGAAAAAGTTGACTGTAAAAGGAAGTTGTGTCTTGATGTTGACAAAGATGGAACTTCACGTTTCTTATGTTGGAAAGTGCAGTCAAGTTTGAGAAAGTGTTTGATAGGTATTTTAACATACTTCAATATGTTTATCAATACTACAATATGTTTTTTATGCTAATATGGTGATGTACGTTTTGTTTAGGCTTGAGCTTACCGAACATGATTATACTTCTTACTTCTACAATGAAACTGAAGATGGTGATGAGGGCACTAGGATGATGCGTAAAACTAAAAAGAAGAAAAAGAACGTTGTGGCGGTTCCTAATGAGGATGTTTGGTCAAATGCAAGGTATTTTTCTATTTCATTACAGTTGATCCTTTAATAAATAATACTAGTAGTTTACTAGCTAAACCACATTCTGATATAGAAACATACTGATATAGAAACATACATTTGAATAAAAATAAGCTAACAAGCTTAAGCCTGCAGTTAAACCGCAATCTGATATAGAAATATACTGTTAGTACTTTACTAGTTTACTAGTTAGTTGCTACTGTCATTGTTGCAAAATATATGCACATTGCACAGGTCATGCAAATGTTGATTTACTAATTGTATTAGTTACTTTAAAATTATTAGTTTGTTTTCACATGTTGCAAAATGCATAGACCAAGTTGCACTTGTTAATGTTAAACATTATAGGTTATTTTTCAATAGTTTTTTTTTTTTTTTTTTTTTTTTTTTTTTTTTTTTTTTTTTTTTTTTTTTTTTTTTATTTTTTTTTTTTTTTTTTTTATTTTTTTTTTTTTTTTTTTTTTTTTTTTTAAGACTTAGACACTTTTCCTTAGGATCAAAGTTCATAAGTCTTTGTAGTTAACAAGATAGGGGGAGGGGGGAGTCAGTAAGCTATTGTCATCATTCACTGACTTCATTATCTTTTATTGGTTCAAGGGCTTCACTTGCTTAGTTCCGCCTCAAGAAGTGGTGAAACTTTCTTCTGTCTCTAAAGAACTATCAAGATAACTCCATGAATGTTCTATCATTCAAGAACTTCATTTACACTTTATGTTATTTTCTATGCAAATACTACATACTAGTTAAGGATCATTTGGCACTTACTTGGCCCAACTGTATCATTATAAACACTTTTTAAAATGTGTGTAAAAAGATATAAGACAACTCGTAATAGAAAACCATTCACGCGAGACCACCACTCATGCGTTGTGCACCACTACACCTTTTTTTGACGCATTGTCGACAGTTATTTTAAGTGACAGTCACAAACTTACCCAAAACAATTTTCTTTGTTTTCGTGTATGTGAACGTATTGTGATGTATGTTTTTGTGGTTGATTTGGTTGTTATTATTACGCCTGTCTGATGGTTGATTTTTGTGAAGGAAGTGGATGCCCATGTGAAGTTTAGCTAATGATGGTAGATATACACACTTTGCATCTAGTCAAACAATANTTTTTTTTTTTTTTTTTTTTTTTTTTTTTTTTTTTTTTTTTTTTTTTTTTTTTTTTTTTTTTTTTTTTTTTTTTTTTTTCATGTTCAATAGGTTTTTTTTGCCACTGGTTTGAATAGATTTGTTTTGCCACTGATTTGAATACAACTTTTAATGTTCAATAGGTTTTTTTTGGAATATTTGAGGATTTTTTATGATGTGACAAAGAAGATTTCGGGGTGTAAGTATGTGACAAGCAATTGTAAAGGGTAGTGATATCTCCACATAGGAATAATGTTTAAGTGTGGAATTTTATAGTTAGTATGAACTTAACCCTAATGGATAGCTTGGGCCGACTACTATACTAAAACCATATAATCTATACTTAATAATATGCGATATTTTGATTAAGTGTTTTATATAACGTGTATTTATATGACGTAAAATTATCAAAACATAATTATACTAAAACACATAAAAAGAGATTTAAAAAGAATAAAAAGTAGAAAACCATAATTTGTATGTGATTCTTAGGCTAGGATATCCAATATCATATAGTAGTTATATAGTTTAAGATACTGATTATATATTGTATCTAACGAGCGGGAAAGCCCGCGCGATGCTGCGGGTGTGTTTTGTAAAATTGTTGTTATTAATAGGTGTAGAGTGATAATTTTTATTTTACCTTTCTTATTATTTTTTTTATGCACATTTACAATTTTATAAGAACAAAAGAATAATAAAAATGTTAAAGCTTTTCTAACCGAGGTGTTCACAATTGTATTTTGGTATGAGGTAATGTAATAAGTTTTGGTAAAAAGTAACATCTATTTTTTTTGGGTTCCTAGTCGGTTTTTCGGGAATTAATTGTTTGATATCTCATTGTTCTACTGTTTTTAATTTCCAATGAGTTTGTATTAGTGTATTTTTGCTATAATTTTATAGCAAAAGGTTTGTAAATAAAAAAAAACAATATAATGTTTATAAAAAATGAATAAATTTGAATGATGTAAATTGTTAATTTTTTGAGGGACTATATTTGCATAGTTTTTTTTTTTTTTTTTTTTTTTTTTTTTTTTTTTTTTTTTTTTTTTTTTTTTTTTTTTTTTTTTTCTAGCAATTAGTCCTCAAAAATTAACAGGTTTAATCAGTCAACAAATTTATCTCGATTCTTTATAAATTATATGTCTTTATTTTTATTTACAAACTTTTGCTATAAAATTATCACTACCTCGTCAATTTTTAAGAAATAAAAAGACTATATTAACTCATTTTGTGTGATTACAAACTAGTATTAGTATAATCAATGATGAATATTTTCTTTAGATCAATTATATTCGAAAAATTCTAGTAGATCGGAAATATGTGAAATTCAAAGTGAATATGTAAATGTTACTTTTTTAACCCCAAAATTCTCCTCGATAGTTTTTGGCATACCCAGAATATTGTGACATTAATTGTAGTACACTACACCGTAAAGCTTCTATGATTATCTCAATTTTTTTCTACCTTTTCTTTAATTGTATTCGTATGCGCTACCCTAAGCAATTTCCAAAGGCGGATTTAGGTTGAATAGGTCTCTTTGTTCGTGCTATCTTGATTGCACAAGTATATATGATTATGAGTTAAAAAATTGGCAAAATATTAACATGATATAAAGTTAAAATGCTTTGCTTACCGCTTGTACTGCTCAAGTTGGGTTGTATGATTTATGTTTAATAGAAGTTGCCTGCGTGTTCGATGACAATTGTAGCTTGTTGTAGATATTTGAATACTAGGCAAGAACTTACTTGTATCTATAACGTCTTTTTCCAGCTTATCAATCTCCTCTTTTTTGAATGTTTCGGCTATGTCATCCCATAGTGTAGCTCACAGAGTTCCGGCTCAATTTGCAATAAATATTTGTAGTTTATGAAGATGTACAAATAGAGTTATGAGTTTATATGAATTTGTATAAACTTGTGAGATGACACTTACTTGAGGTTCTGTATTTCTTACCCTTCGCATCACTCACTTTGTGTCTCATATTTGGGTTGCCTATTTGTATTTGTTTCTCCTCGAGCTTGATGTTAACACCCTATATAATCTGTTGAAGTAATGAAAATATGTTATTGTTTCTTATCTATTTTATGTATATATATTTGATGCGCACTGAGATTGCGACCACGCACTAGGGTTTTACCTCTCAAGGATCTTGAGAACTTGCAATCCCACCGCAGAGCACAGTGTATTCCGACCGATTGTATAGTTAGTGGTCAGTACCGGGTATTGACCGTTTCTCAGGAATAGTGTCCGTTTTTAGATTGATAAAGCGTCACTCTCATTAAGGTCTAGGGTGAGGGAGTATTCTTTTTGTTTTTTATATTTTAGGAAAGCAAGTAAAAATCTGGGTTTTGGAAGAGTGGGCGGATTAGTTGCTAGTGCAACTAACCCAAATTATTTAATAAGCAAATAAAATAAAATAACGAAAAGTAAATGGTTGTTGAAAACTAATAAATGCGAGAGAAGCTGTTTACTTAGATTCCTACCTCCTCTAACTATCTTTTACCGATTGTATTAGTGTTTTAATTTGCCGTGGATGACGGGATTGTATTCCTTCAACTACCATTCGTCAGGGTGTGTACTGACTTCCCCTATACTCTATGAGATCCTACTTCACTCCTATGTCGAAGGCCGGCTAAGAAGCTCTCTAACATGGGATCACTTAGGAATCACCTCATGCATTAGCTATACAATCAAAATATAACTTTGTTAGGTTAACGCCTTGTTCATGTTTCTTAAGATGTTCCAAGCATAGTTACACAACCGGGAAGTTCTGCCATTTTCTTAAGTCCTAAATTCGATAAATGTCACCCATCCAATACAATCAATAAATACACCATTCAATCAATAATGCATAGTTAGGTTTCATTAGATCTAAGCAAAACATGCAATAGAAAATCTAGCCTAGAGTTAAAAAACAAATAGACAAGAACAAGATTAGAATTCAATGATAAATTGATTACTTCATACTCAATGTAACATTGAAGAATCCAAAGGGTTAAAACCCTTAAAATAAGCTTGCAAAAATCGTCTAGGGTTTCTTCTCTAATAAAGTTCCACTACGAATGACTAAAAAATTATGCGAAAATAGTATTATAGAAAAAATATTTCTGACGCGTCACGTANNNNTTTTTTTTTTTTTTTTTTTTTTTTTTTTTTTTTTTTTTTTTTTTTTTTTTGGTTGTATTGTTGGGTTGGATATTTTGTTTGGATTACTGGGCTATGAAACGGGGATCCGACATTTAGGCCCCTTATTAAATTTCCGACATAGTAAAATACTATCACTTGCCGACACATTTAATAAGCTACGTTTTCGACACATTTAATTAGATCCATTTTGTAACTCATCTTAAATTCTCCACAATTCATTCTGCATTTTTATTTGGTCACTGAAAATCGATGGCTGGGCGATTTCCAAAGTGTCAAAAGATTGCAAAAAAGATTGGAAATAGGAGGATTGATAAAATTCTTCAGGAAATATTTTCCAGGGGGAAGAAAGGCTATGAATGTGATGAAAAGGAGTATAATGAAATTATTGAAGAGGTTGAAGCTAGGGTTAGTTATAGGCGTGGAATTATCGCTGAGTTGGATAAGTATGGGTTTGATCCTGTTGTGGATGAGCCTCTAGCTGTGTTGAAGGCGGCAGCGGAAGACGATTTGGGTGACATAGCTAGGTTGATGCAGATGAGCCATCTTGCTACTCTTCGTACAGCTGAAAAATCAAGGGTTATGAAGAAGATAAGAATTGTTAAATAAGGTTGTTAATCTAAGTCTCTTTTCGGTGTGTAATGTTTCTAAGTGTAGTGTGCCTTTGTCTTACTTTGATGTTGAAAAATATTATGGGCATGTGTAGGCAGGTTAAGGTTGCTGAAGTAGTAGATATTTTGTGTTTTGGTTATCTACAATTGCTAGTATAATTAGCAGTCTATTAGTGTGTATGTAGGTTGTGGTTTTAATCGTTGTAGTATTGTAGTATAGAAAGCTTAGATGTTGCTTTCTTTAGTAAAAATCTATGGTCACTTTTTTTTGTTATAAAAGTTGTTTGTTTTGCATTATTTAGTTTTAATTGTGTTGGTGTTTGCAATAACTTGTTGAGTTCCATATGTTGTTTATCTGTGGTTATAGAAAGGGACTTGATCATTAATCATTTTTGCAAATTTGAAATGCCAAAGGTAGTTTGGATAGGAGTGTATGTAAGCTTATCTATTATGATGTGTATGTATACATTCAAAAGTTATGATTGTGGTACATCAAGTTATTTCAAAAGTTGTGGTTGGGGTGCAAGAGATTCTTTCAAACACTTTTTGGCAAAAGATATATGTCTTTTAGTGTTTGTTTTTTTTTTCTAAAGTTACTTTAATCTAATAGTATGTTGTCACTAAGCCGAGAAGCATGTTTTGTAGTTGGGAAATATTCTTCTTTGGTGGGTATGTTGTATAGGGAATATAACCAAAAATGTTACTGTTATAGTTTGGTTAGTATAACTGTTTGTAGTTACTTATTTTGTCTATATAAGTAACATTCATTTATGTATGAGTCATTGGTGTTTGGTACTTGGTATTTACAAAAGTTGTTTAAAAAATGGTGTCGACTCCAAACTTTGATGAACTAAAAGATGCCTGTGATTCTTATGACCTCAAAGATTGCTTTGAGTTTTTGTTTGTCCAAGAAGATACTCAGAATGAAGGTTTCATCAGGAAAGTTGCGGAATGGTCTAATGGATTACGTGAGAAAATTGGAAAATTTGGGGACCTGATGGAAAAAGGACAAACGGTTAGTTATTTTGATGTTGCAACCATGGATGAGCTGCAGTGCTTAGCTGAAGCGCAAGCAACGAATGAGGAAATTTTGCAGGCAGTGGTTGGTCTGTTGGATGTGTTGCATGAAGCTCGAGCTGAGAAGCGACGCCATGTCATGGTGATGGAAGTCCATGATTAATAGTGCCTGTTGCTTGTATCTGTTGTTGTGTATAGTATTATCAAGTTCTTTTATTTTAGTGTGTCTTGTTGTTGTCAACTTTGGTTAAAGGTCATGTATGGTAACACCTACGTGTTATCACTTGGTACTTCTGTTGGTGTTTGTATCATATGTTTTTAATGAATAAAAGTACCTTGTTTGTGTTTTACATATGATGTTTTTAAATAGTTTAGTGTGTAGAAAATAAGCTGATGGAAAAGCCACAATATGTGATAAAGATATATAGCATAAGGCATATTTTTTTTCATAGATATGGTTTGCATCTTAGTGTAGCGCAACCATGTTACAAAATAGCTTCTAACATGATAAGTAGCTACTAAGTGAAGTTTTACGCCTACGGCATTTTATTTTACATAGATATTTACATTAGCATCTGTTTTTGGTTATGCTTATGAGCATTAGTTTAACAAAAGGATGGGTCACGGATGCATTTTTTTTTGACTTTGACACAGACATTCATTCCTTTTTATTCTTCTTTGTATCTGCTGCTTTTTCTTGAAATAACGCTCGTTTAGCAGTTGTGGACTTGCTAATGTCTGGTCCTGATGTCTTCAATGGTTGTTTGGCCAAAGCATGCTATGGTCCTGGTGGTGTGTGACCTGTTGTAAATAAAGAGGTTAATGTTTAATCAAAGTGCATGTGTATTCGAAGATATAAGGATGACATTAAAATTTTTTAAACTGGAATTGGTGAAATTGGTTGCTTTCCTTGCTTAGATTTGGTGTGTATATGGGAGTAAGGTTATTCTTCTGTAATTGTAACTGTAGTGAGTTAACAATGAGTGTTACATTTAAAGATAAATGTAGTCTGTTATGAGTAATATTTTTAAACGTAAATATTGTTACCTGTATCATGTTGTTCGGCTGTTGGATAAGTTGTTGCCCTGCTATATTTGAAATATATTGAGGTGTAGCTAGTGTTATATATCAGATTATGTTCACTATTTTGTTATCATTTTTTTTTAAATTCTAAAAGTTTCTTACCATGTGGTCCTTCTTCTTCTGTTTCAGTGGTTGGTGCCATCTCTATTTTGATACTTTCCGTTGCTGTTGGAGTATAGCCTATTGTTGCAGATAGGTTCTCTTTGTCAGGTATGTCTGTGTTAATAGCTTGACATGATTCTTGTGATGTTGCCGAGCATGCAATGAGAAAAAATGGTCACACTTTAGTGGTTAGAAATACTTTGGTAGTATATTTAGTATGAAGTTAGAATGATACGTATTTGACCTGATGGTTTGTCTTGCATTTCTTTTGTACTTGGTGGTCCATCCAATATTTGATCAAAAATGAATTCAGGTGGACCTTGTTTTGACGATGTATTGAAATGGAATTGGAAAATGTGGTTTTCCCAGCGATTGCGTGTATTCTTTGTGGAATATCTCGTGGTCCAAGATTGTTAAGCTCAGTGAGTAATGAGCTACAGTCGGTGCCAACGATTTTGTTTGCCTTTGGTGTGAAAAACGTCATTGTTATTGTTGTTGTGTTGTCTGTTAGGCTTCCTTTGAAATTGTATCTGCATATTTGGATCAATGATGTAGTGTAATTTGTTTGATGTAAATGTAGCATATAATATAGAATTACCTATAGGATGGATATTCTAATGGTCCATGTACACGGCAGTCAAAAACACCATCATTCTCCTGAACTTTAAGAATGCAAGTTGTATATGACGGATAATACCAATCTTTTGATGTGTGAATGGATGTTATATTTCCTTCGCAAGTGAATCGAACACCCTGTCAAATTTTTAAGAAATAAAAATATTTTGTAGTTATTTATCTAATTTTTTTTGTTAGTTTATAGTCGCATAGTGTGAATTCAAAGTGAATGTAACTTACCTCGTAGGTTTTTGGAGTTTGTGTTAATAGTACAGCTAACGGAAACCTGTTTCTCATTTTTTTCTTTCTCTATGTCTTCGTATGGCTACCTAACAATTTCCAAAGGCGGATTTAGGTTGAATAGGTCTCTGTATCTGTTGCACATATATATATGATTATGAGTTAAAAAATTGGCAAAATAGTTACATGGTATAAAGTTAAAATGCTTTGCTTACTCTGCTTGGTACTGCTCAAGTTGCGGGATTCTTGGATTTATGTAATAGTAAGTTGCTGGTGTTGAAGACAATTGTAGCTTGTTGTAGTATTTTGAAACTAGGCAAGAACTTACTGCTATTATAACGGCTTTTTCCAGCTTATCAATCTCCTCTTTTTTGAATGTTTCGGCTAGGTCATCCCATAGTGTTAGCTCAACAGAGTTCCGGCTATTTGCAATAAATATTTGTAGTTATGAAGATGTACAAAAGAGTTATGGTTTATATGAATTTGTAATAAATTGTGAGATGACACTTACTTGAGGTTCTGTATTTCTACCTTGCGCATCACCATTTTGTCTCTATTTGGGTTGCCTATTGTATTTGTTTCTCCTGAGCTTATGTAACACCCTATATAATCTGTTGAAGTAAAAAATATGTTATGTTTCTTTACAGGTATATATATTTGATGCGCGGGATTGCGACCACGCACTAGGGTTTTACCTCTCAAGGGATCTTGAGAAGCTTGCAATCCCCACCAGGCAGTGTACCTGACCGATGTAGTATAGTGTAGTGGCAAGTACCGGGGTATTGACCGTTCTCTCAGGGAATAGTGTCGTTAGGATTGAAAAGCTACTCTAATAGGTCTAGGGGTGAGGGAAGATTCTTTTTGTATTTTTATATTTTAAGGAAAGCAAGTAAAAATCTCGGGTTTTGGAAGAGTGGGCGGAATTAGTTGCTAGTCAACTAACCCAAATTACTAATAATGCAAATAAAATAAAATAACGAAAAGTAAATGGTTGTGAAAACTATAATGGAGAGAAGCGTGTTTACTTAGATTTCCTTACTCCCTAACTATCTTTTACCGATTGATTAGTGTGTATTAATTGCGTGGATGACGGATTGTATTCCTTAATACCATTCGTAGGGGTGTGTACGGACTTCCCCTAACTCTATGAGATCCTACTTCACTCCTATGTCGAGCCGGCTAAGAAGCTCCTAACATGGGATCACTAGAATTCACTCATGCATTAAATACAATCAAAATAACCTTAGTACGCCTTGGTTCATGTTTCTTAAGATGTTCAAGCATGTTACCAACCGGAAGTCTGCCAGTTTTCTTAAGCCTAACATCGATAATCACCCATCCAATACAATCAATAATACACCATTCAATCAATAATCAATAGTTAGGTTTCATTAGATCTAAGCAAACACAAAGAAAATCTAGCCTAGCATGTTAAACAAAAGACAAGAACAAGATAGAATCAATGATTAATTGATTACTTATATTCAATGTAACATGAGAGATCCAAGGGTTTAAAACCCTTAAAAAAGCTGCAAAAATCGTCTAGGGTTTCTCTCTAAAAAGTTCCACACGAATGACTAAAAATTATGCGAATATATATAGAAAAACATATCTGACGGCGTCACGTTATGGACTTGACGCCGTCACCTCGCCGTGGTTAGGGTTTCTTGATAGCCATCTTGACGCCGTCCCTCTTTAATCTGTTCTGGCTTATCAAGGCTTGACGTCGTCAAGCATGGTCTTGACACCGTCTGGAGTACTGTTCCAGCAGATTTTGACACTTTGTCGAATTCTTCACTTTTATGCTCCAAAAACGTCCAAAATGCTTCCTTTTCCAAAATTTCTCTTCAAAGTACCTAAAATGCCAAAAGGAATGATTTAGGGCGCTATTTGATCTAATAAATACGATTTCGGGCTTAAATGACCCCCTAAAAGCGGTACACTTTTCGCCTCATCAATATTATTGAAGAATAGTAAGCAGTTGATATTACCTGTCAGAACTGGGTACTCTGTGCGGCTTTTGTCATCAGGATCGACAACTCTGGATGGTAAGCGGTTGTAAGAAATGAAGTTGAAGTAATGATGTGGGAATCCATCAGGCGGTATAGCATCGAATTTAGTAAATCTAGTGAATGCCAAAGATGTTTTTGTTCTGTAGTGTTTGCTGCCAATTCTCTGTTGGCGCACACATTAACCCTGATATTCGGTATGTTTTCCCAGGTATGAGAATCTTTTTAAAATGGTTTATTTCAGAAGGTTCCTGTAACACCCCCAAATTTATGATTTAGCAGCGGAAAAGCAATTTGGGTGTTACGGGGAGGATCGCAGTCATATTCACATAAAACGGCTTAAAAGAAGCGTTTTGAAAGTTATTTGTCATTCAAATAATATTTTTGATAAATGATGAAACATTTGCTTTAAAAATCTCTTTAAAAGATATAAAGGTTTGTAAGAATGACATATTTGATTTTTACACCATTTTAATTTATCAGAGTAATAAATGCCCGCTCCGTGTCTTGTCCTGCTCCGTTAATTACCTGAGATACACATGCTTAAAAGTGTCAACACAAAGGTTGGTGAGTTCATAGAGTTTAATGGAAAACCATTTATTTCAATAGATTCAGGAGTATTTAGTAATAATTGTAATAAATACTAACAGTAATAAAACAAGTATTGAGTGATGTTGATTATAATCACAGATAAATCATATATATATTCAATCAAATTCAAGTATTGGATCATAAATCTAACATGAGATGGAAACTCATGATACTAATGTAGTGAGACCTATAATTCAAGTCTAGCGAAATACCTATACAGCTGTATCTAGATATATGTTAAAAACATATATTTTCTTATGGATATTGCCCCAAGCCTCATGACACGCAAAACGTTAACAAATACCGTAAAAACAGAGGTGATTATCAAGTCAATGATAATGTTTGCCCTCGTGTAATAGGTGATTTGCCAATTCCTATTTTTGTCTCAAATATAGTGTATCACGACTAATACGACTAACCAAAAGGCATTCCGTCAAGTATTAGTGGGATAGGATGTCAAGCCTCAACAGGTTTCGAAGCTGTTCACTATATTCGCGTTCACATACAAGTGATTAATGGCTCATGATTAGAGGGACTTTATGGCGATAAGGGTAACTTAGGCAATATCATGGTAATGATGTAACTATAGTATTTGTGCTCTTCCTAGCAATTATCGCCGTCGAAACATAGAAATATCATATAGAGATAATGGAACCATTCAGGATGTTATAGTATAGTCAAGTATCATGTCATAATAATCAATTTGGAAACATTATCATTTGAGTTCAGTATTCTAGTTAAGTAATTTGCCAGTAACATATATATATCACATCTTTAAGTCATAAACCATATCAGATAAATATTAATTAGGAAATTGATTTGAATCATGTAATTTATTTATATACTTATAAAATTATCAAAGTATATGTAAGCATGTATCTCCCCTAAAGAGTTAAAACAAATATTAAAAATTGGGGCTATGACTCACCTTGAGCGATACTGGAGATGATGAAAAAATAAATTCGGGAGATTATGGGAACGATTATGGAAACGTCTTCAATATGGATCCTGATAAATAAATTTATCTAAGAATCTAACCAAATACTATTTGGTATATACGAAACGAATAACGAATAACGATTAATGAATAATGATTAATCGTTATGATGAAAAGATGATATGCAAATGAAATTCTTATGTTTATAATAATATGACAAAATATGTTATTATTTCCAAAGTTCTTCCTTTTTAATGATGATGAAAATAATATATAATGAATATGAGTTTAAATATCGTTATATATATTATTAACGTAAAGTTAAATAATATATAAATAAAATGTAATTTAATATTCATATGACGTGATTAAGTTTACAGGAAGAGAAAATAACTAAGAATGTTAAATAGAATATGTTGGTCCTTGTCCTTTTCCAATTTTACAATTTTTATCCTAACGACGTTAGCGTTACACCGTTAGTCCTTTTTATATATAATTTACATTTTATAGTCCACTACTTGTCCAAAAAAACTTATTGGTCCTGGAATATGATAATATATCAAATTATATCCTATAGATTCTATTTTTACAGTTTCAGTCCTTACTTTTAACAATTTGACAGTTTTAGTCCTCCTAAGTGTCGTCGCGTTACATTTTTAGTCCAAAGTCACAAAAATTATGGGAAAAATTATATAAAAATTTCCGAGGCTTATTTAACTCATATAAAACTTATTTTAACTACTTATTTGGTTAAAAGCTTATTTTTCTGCTTATGGGCCTTTAACGAGCTAAATACTAGGCCCATTAACGTTTTAAAATCCGGACTTCGTGAGACGAGTTGAGCTCATCAAAAATATCCTTTTTCATGTTATATTTTTGTATCAAAAGTCGTGGATAAGCTAGCGTATCCAAAAAGCTTGAAAACTGCTTATTGGGCTTTAAGGCCCAACTCGTTAACTTTATTTAGTTTTAAAAATCGAATTAGTCAATTCACTTTGCTTGATTTCGAAGGCTTAGACGTGGTTATTTTTACGAGTTGTTTAAATGAAAATGATAGCTAGCAAGGTAGTCTATCGAGTCATGCAAAAATATCATGTACTTGTTAAGTTAGATTTCCATCTACTCGCTTGTTTTATAGGCTATATGGGACGTTTTCTTATAAGTTAAAGACTTAGATTATTTTTCTAAGTGTTTTATGTTTTTATACGCGAGTTAACTAGGTTCAAAATGAGTTCGTATGATGCGTGTAACATCGAAATGAACGTAAAATATGTGTGCTACGTGACTCCTAGGCCTTCCAAGATAGAGGCTAGCCACGTTTGTGGTTCTATATGTTTGTACGTACGAAAAATATATATATGAACTATATATGCTCGACATGTTATAAAGCTTGATGCATGATTCATTTTTAACGTGTAACTTGAATTCAAAAAGGATCAAAATAACTTACAATGCTTCTAAGGTGATAGAGAGTCGTATGTGAATGAAGAAAACACTAGGAATGAGTCCGTTCGATTAATACCCAAGTATAGCACTTATAAATTTTAAACCTGTTAACCCTTTTCTTGCTTCCAAACGTTCGTATAATAGCTCCTGGTCGATCAGAGATGAATTTTGAGGGAGTGGTGAAGTTTATGTCGTGTGTAGTGAATGAAAGAAATGAATGAATGAGTAGAGAGTACATATAGTAGATTTCATACATGTAATGTGTAAAGTTTTTCAAGGAAACACAATCAACTATGCATGTCAGTGAATAGACGATTTTAGATTGCTTCTCTTACATCCTAAGACTTTAAGAAATGTATGTGAGAGCTAGGAATAAGGCTACTTGTCCTTGTGAGTCATTATCTGTCGACTAGCTATTTATATGTATATATGATTTGAAAGATCTTGTAATACTTAATTCTAGCTGATAAAACTTGACATCTAATCATGAAATCATGCTAGAAATATTATTAGGATCATTTAGAAACAAACCGGAGTAAAAATGGTTAAATTTTGAATATAAAACTTATGTCGAGTTAGTTTGTCTTGGACCGAATGGATTGCCCTTCAAAAACATATCAACACTTGACATGTGATTCTGAGATTGGGCATACGTATAGTCGGCTAGGTGAGGAACGCGACGGTATAAAAATATATAGGTGTCGTGTTTAAGATTTGAGAGAACGAAGGTTGTTTTGTAGCTTGGTACTAATGGAATTACATGAAATAATAAAACTAGAATTGCGCTCGAATCTTTGGGCTGGATGAATAGTACTCGCTGAATGGATTTGGGCTGAGAAAAATTAAGGGCCCGTTAGGAGTATAATTAGTGTTAAATAGGTTTAGTGAATTTTTATATTTCGTTAAACGTGTCGAGAACTTCTTTCGTCATTTGATGAATTTTGCAATATCGTAATCATGACCATTTAATATAATAAGAAAAATTTCAAATTTTTCTGTAAAAATGGTGATTAGAATAATGACAGAGATCAATATATAAATAACCGTTGTTAATTATATGGATTTTTGCAGTTCTCTACAGTATCCACTCGTCACTCTGAATTTCATCCTGAAATTCAAGTTTAACTTGATTACTTGAGTAGAGAATTATGAACAGAGGGTTGTCGAGAGATTTGTATTTCAAAAATCAAGGAAACGTGATTCAGTTAGATTTATCTGTACCAAACAAGATAAAGTAACTGATGTATTTAAGGGCTGTGAATATTGAAAATAGTGGTCATGAATAGTAAAATAACGGCTAATGAACAGTATTCTACGGCCGGGAATAGTGAATTCCAACGGCCGTGAATAGTGCACTAACGGTTATATTTTAGCCTATAAATACCCCTTTCTAATTTCCATTTCTTCCATCAACCATTTTTCTCTCATTTCCCATCTCAAAAATGCCGCACTTCATCACTATATTAGCGATTTTTCCTACTTGTACTTTTGTCGATTTCTCATCATAATGATGAGGGGATGAGATAGGTATTTATTGTGGTTTGTCCAATGATATTTATAAACAGTTCATTTATCTCTATATTTTGCTTTTGAATGAAGATTGTTATTTAGATACCTGATAATATGACTGTTCCCTTCATAACATGATTCTTCCTAAATTAGACATAGTTGATCAGGCTATGTATAATTGATGACCAAATGATCTGATGCTTGGTTCAATCACAGTGGTATTTATGTTTTTTTAAATTGTTTTAGATGGTGTTCAACGTGTCATTTTTATAATATAACAACGTAATTTCTTTTTAAGGATAATGTAGAAAATTTTCGTTCATACTATGAATCAGAAATTTCTAGGATAATAACAGTATATTGTTATTTGGTAAATGGAATAGAAATTGAAATTGACGTAAATTATGATTATTATGGAAATATTACAAGGTAGATTTTTCGATATGGTAGAAAGATGGTTATTATATTTAGGTTACATCCATCGTAACTTAAAGTAAAATACAAGAAAGAGATAAAATTTAGGAAATTTTTGAACTAGAGTTTATTTATTTACAACAGGAATTTATTCATCTGCTTAAATCTAGTTATCATTCCCTTGATACTATCAAAGTCTTTAAATATTCTTCATTCTCTTGCAAAAGTCTTGGCCTTCCAGTTGAGATTGTAGTTTGGACATTGGCTCTTGTAGTGTCCTTTTACACCACATCTATGGCATACTACAGTTATTGGTTGTCCTTTTCTATCCGGAGCCTTACAGCTATTTGCCTTGTGACCTGTTTTCTGACACTTCCTGCACTTAACAATGCAGATTCCTGTGTGATGCATCTCGCACTTTTGACACAGGGGTTGACTTCCACGATAACCATTTTCAGTAACAAGTGTGGCGAGGCAGTCTCTACTAGCTTTTTGTTTGTATTCCAGCTGACGATGATAGTTGATACGATCTTCCAGATGTTTACGATAGCAGTCTTGAGCATTGGTGAAATTGCAGCAGATGGGGTTGATGGTTCCTATTTCAGTGAGTTTTTGCTTTTGGTTATTTCCATTAGATATAACTCCTTGCCTAATCCCTTGGTTGATTGTAGGGTTAGTCATTCTTTCTGGAGTTTTAAAGTGGGCTGGCCTATATTCCATGAAACTTTCATGGTTATGCTTACCAGGTATACTCGTCTCTCTTCTTGGATAACCTATGGTAGTCCCTTCGAGTACTACTGACACGATGTTGTTTACCAATTTCTTGATGGCTTCAGGAGTCATGGTGATTTTAGATGATGATGGAGTATATGTATTGTTCATGTTGTCCATCTTCTGAAATCATTAATGAATCTCAACTTAGAATCCATCTAATGTCAGAATAATTCAAATAATGAAGCTAGATAGACCGAATTGAATCCCTACTGTAATCTAATCTCAAGATATGTCTGGGTTGTATCATAGTTAAATGATCAACTCTTGATATGGGATTACTAAGGAACAAACTGATTTGTCTACTAAAAATCTAATCTCAAGATATGTCTGGGTTGTATCATAGTTAAATGATCAACTCTTGATATGGGATTACTAAGAAACAAACTGATTTGTCTACTAAAATAATCTTCTCTCCATTCTTCAAGTTCTCTCTTGAAAATTTATTTTTAGACAATTCTTTGGTTTTTGGTTATTTATGGTATGTTTAAGAAATCTTAACAATTGTAAGAAATCTTACGGTAGATTTGAATAACATTGCAGAAATCAACATAATATTAATAACTTGACTGATTGTTTCTGCAAAACAAATGGTACAAGTTCTTTTATTATATGTCATTGATCTACGTGGAGCCATTTGTTTATCAAAGGAAGTAACAAATGATGAGATTTTTGCATGAAGGTATGAGGATTCATTACATGCATGTTTGATATGAAAGAAAAGATTGATTCATAAAATGTTATAGTATAGTCAAGTATATGTCACAATAATCAATTTGGAAACATTATCATTTGAGTTCAGTATTCTAGTTAAGTAATTTGCCAGTAACATATATATATCACATCTTTAAGTCATAAACCATATCAGATAAATATTAATTAGGAAACTGATATGAATCATGTAATTTATTCATATACTTATAAAATTATCAAAGTATATGTAAGCATGTATCTCCCCCAAAGAGTTAAAACAAATATTAAAAATTGGGGCTATGACTCACCTTGAGCGATACTGGAGATGATGAAAAAATAATTTCAGGAGATTATGGGAACGATTATGGAAACGTCTTCAATATGGATCCTGATAAATAAATTTATCTAAGAATCTAACCAAATACTATTTGGTATATACGAAACGAATAACGAATAACGATTAATGAATAATGATTAATCGTTATGATGAAAAGATGATATGCAAATGAAATTCTTATGTTTATAATAATATGACAAAATATGTTATTATTTCCAAAGTTCTTCCTTTTTAATGATGATGAAAATAATATATAATGAATATGAGTTTAAATATCGTTATATATATTATTAACGTAAAGTTAAATAATATATAAATAAAATGTAATTTAATATGCATATGACATGATTAAGTTTACGGGAAGAGAAAATAACTAAGAATGTTAAATAGAATATGTTGGTCCTTGTCCTTTTCCAATTTTACAATTTTTATCCTAACGACGTTAGCGTTACACCGTTAGTCCTTTTTGTATATAATTTACATTTATAGTCCACTACTTGTCCAAAATAACTTATTGGTCCTGGAATATGATAATATATCAAATTATATCCTATAGATTCTGTTTTTACAGTTTCAGTCCTTACTTTTAACAGTTTGACAGTTTTAGTCCTCCTAAGTGTCGTCGCATTACACTTTTAGTCCAAAGTCACAAAAATTATGGGAAAAATTATATAAAAATTTCCGAGGCTTATTTAAGTCATATAAAACTTATTTTAACTGCTTATTTGGTTAAAAGCTTATTTTTCTGCTTATGGGCCTTTAACGAGCTAAATACTAGGCCCATTAACGTTTTAAAATCCGGACTTCGTGAGACGAGTTGAGCTCATCAAAAATATCCTTTTTCGTGTTATATTTTCGTATCAAAAGTCGTGGATAAGCTAGCTTATCCGAAAAGCTTGAAAACTGCTTATTGGGCTTTAAGGCCCAACTCGTTAACTTTATTTAGTTTTAAAAATCGAATTAGTCAATTCACTTTGCTTGATTTCGAAGGCTTAGACGTGGTTATTTTTACGAGTTGTTTAAATGAAAATGATAGCTAGCTAGGTATTCTATCGAGTCATGTAAAAATATCATGTACTTGTTAAGTTAGATTTCCATCTACTCGCTTGTTTTATAGGCTATATGGGACGTTTTCTTATAAGTTAAAGACTTAGATTATTTTTTTTA
Organism: Artemisia annua; assembly: GCA_014162995.1. Taxonomy (NCBI): domain Eukaryota; kingdom Viridiplantae; phylum Streptophyta; class Magnoliopsida; order Asterales; family Asteraceae; genus Artemisia; species Artemisia annua. Next base: position 26,700 of record LBNU01001510.1, read on the forward strand.
AGTGTTTTATGTTTTTATACGCGAGTTAACTAGGTTCAAAATGAGTTCGTATGATGCGTGTAACATCGAAATGAACGTAAAATATGTGTGCTACGTGACTCCTAGGCCTTCCAAGATAGAGGCTAGCCACGTTTGTGGTTCTATATGTTTGTACATACGAAAAAAATATATATGAACTATATATGCTCGACATGTTATAAAGCTTGACGCATGATTCATTTTTAACGTGTAACTTGAATTCAAAAAGGATCAAAATAACTTACAATGCTTCTAAGGTGATAGAGAGTCGTATGTGAATGAAGAAAACACTAGGAATGAGTACGTTCGATTAATACCCAAGTATAACACTTATAATTTTAAACCCGTTAACCTTTTTCTTGCCTCCAAACATTCGTATAATAGCTCATGGTCGATCAGAGATGAGTTTTGAGGGAGTGGTGAAGTTTATGTCGTGTGTAGTGAATGAAAGAAATGAATGAATGAGTAGAGAGTAAATATAGTAGATTTCATACACGTAATGTGTAAAGTTTTTCAAGGAAACTGATGCACGTGGATTGCAACACGCACTACGTTTTACCTCTCGAGGGATCTCGAGAAGCTTGCAATCCCCACCAGGCAGTGTACCTGACCGATGTAGTATAGTGTAGTGGCAAGTACCGGGGGATTGAT
>LBNU01001510.1:31853-49027 GCA_014162995.1 Artemisia annua
CTTTTGAGTTTTTGTTGTTTTCCGCACTTTTTCACTCCGAAAACGCCCGAAAATGCTTCTTTTGTGATTTTCCCTTCAAAAGTACCTAAAATGAGAAAAGAAACGACTTGGGTGAAATCCAAACCAAAAACATACGAATTAGGACTCAAACCGACCCCTAAAAATGTAACATTTTTCGTCTCATCAGAAACACAAACAACTATGCATGTCAGTGAATAGATGATTTTAGATTGCTTCTCTTACATCCTAAGACTTTAAGAAATGTATGTGAGAGCTAGGAATAAGACTACTTGTCCTTGTGAGTCATTATATGTCGACTAGCTATTTATATGTATATATGATTTGAAAGATCTTGTAATACTTAATTCTAGCTGATAAAACTTGACATCTAATCATGAAATCATGCTAGAAATATTATTAGGATCATTTAGAAAAAAACCGGAGTAAAAACGGTTAAGTTTTGAATATAAAACTTATGTCGAGTTGGTTTGTCTTGGACCGAATGGATTGCCCTTCAAAAACATATCAACACTCGACATGTGATTCTGAGATTGGGCATACGTATAGTCGGCTAGGTGAGGAACGAGACGGTATAAAAATATATAGGTGTCGTGTTTAAGATTTGAGAGAACGAAGGTTGTTTTGTAGCTTGGTACTAATTGAATTACATGAAATAATAAAACTAGAATTGGGCTCGAATCTTTGGGCTGGATGAATAGTACTCGCTGAATGGATTTGGGCTGAGAAAAATTAAGGGCCCGTTAGGTGTATAATTAGTGTTAAATAGGTTTAGTGAATTTTTATATTTCGTTAAACGTGTCGAGAACTTGTTTCGTCATTTGGTGAATTTTGCAATATCGTAATCATGACCATTTAATATAATAAGAAAAATTTCAAATTTTTCTGTAAAAATGGTAATTAGAATAATGACAGAGATTAATATATAAATAACCGTTGTTAATTATATGGATTTTGCAGTTCTCTACAGTTCCGTGTTTCCTTGTATTGCACTTCCCTGTTTATATTAAATTATTACTTTATGCTTATTTAAATATACTATATTGTATTGGAATACTTATTTAATTTTCATTGTACCTCTCTATCTTGTAAAATTGCACGACAACCTTTTTCAGTTGTATCTGGTGGGTCTCGAGCCATCCATGCCCTATAAATTTTTGCCTCTATGATTCTGTTCCCGTCTTTTGGTTTTAGGTCCCTGATATTAGCTTCGACTTCAATCATCTTTTGTTTGCCTCTTGCTTGAATAGGAGTGATGCTAGAGTCTGCCATCCTGTATATGGTAAAACAAATCACATAATTTTGTTAGCTTATTTCATTATATTTAAGTAAAGAAAGGTGTGTTTAGTATCGTTGAAAAGTTAATGCAATGCAGGTAAATATGCAAATAGAAAAATGCATAATATATTGTGGTGCACAAAAGTAATTGGTAATAATACTGTATATATAAGTAATCTATCTTTTTCAGTAAAAGGAAAGGTTTAACTAACTCCTTGCTAGGGTGTAATTCCAGCTAGGAAGTCTTTATAAACTATATTCTTTGTTGTATCTAACGCCTGTTCACCATTAGACTTTAAAAGAATCTTTAAACCATATGGGGATGTTGCCATTAATAATGCAACATATAGTTGGCCATGTCCAAAAACTGGTTGCGGTAGGTAGATGCCAATTTTGCTTAGAGACTGGCCCTGGCTTTTGTTGATTGTCATAGCATAACAAAGCTTGACTGGAAACTATTTGCGTTTAAAGATGAAAGGTTAGTTTGGGTCTTTGTGGGTTAAGGGGATTCTTGGAATGTATACTTTTTCTCCAATCTTTGTGCCTGTAATAATTTCTGCTTCAATTAACTTTGACGTGAGGTTCTTCATTGTATCGTTGCAAAGCCCGCCACCTAAGTTAACATTTCTTAGCAGCATGATTGGACTTCCAATTTTTAATTGAAGAATCCCTGGTGGTAAACCTGAAAACTTGAAAGTGTTAAGGTACTCTGGAGGATACGACATTTCGGTTGCGGCGCCATCCTTTCCCAGTGGAATTGCTTCGTTTGTACTTAGGTACACCACACTTTGCCCTTCTACTTGCGACAATATGTGTTCGTTTATGATGTTAGCTGTTTCATTCTTTGGGCATACAATTGCCTTTTGTTGCAAAACTTGGGCTGTTGGTTGTTGTAATGTGTCTTTGTCGTAGATGAAATCGATGAGTTTTTGCATGCTGGTTTCATCATCTGGTATTTGATACTGTGATGGAATTTTAATCCAAGCAGCTTCCCGAGAATTTTCTTCATCAGGTTCTCCGATGTTACCATCACCTATGCTAAGCAACCATGAAGAAAACTCACGTGTCGTTTTTCTTTCTTCATCATTAAGTTCTGTTTGAAGTACCCGCATGTTTTCTTAAGCTTGCATACTTTAAAGTGCTGCCACAAATACGATTTAGCGATTGATGATTCTATTATTTGTGCCTTTATTCCTTTTTTTAACCGGTAGTGTCTGCTTGAAGTCGCCGCCTAACATAACCGGTTTTCCACCAAACGGATTATCAGGATTTGATAGAATATCTCTAAGGGTTCTGTCAAGGGTTTCAAAACATCTACGGTCATTCATTGGTGCCTCATCCCATATTATCAAATCTGTTTCGGTAACCAAATCTGCCATCAATGTGTTTTTTTTTAAAATACACATTGATTCGTTCGTTAATTCAAGAGGTATTTTGAATCTAGAATGTGCTGTACGGCCAGATGGTAGTAGTAGTGAAGTGACACCCGAAGACGCAACTGCCAATACGATCTTACCATCTGAACGTAGAGTGTTGATAATTGTCTTCCACAAAAAAGTTTTTCCCGTTCCACCGTGTCCATAGACGAATAGCAGCTCTTGCTCTTTGTTGGCGCATGCATTGACTATAAGGTTGTAAACATGCCACGGTTCGGCATTCAACCTTACAACTGATCTTGCAGCCTCTTGTTTTAACTCTTCACGGTTGTAATTCCTTTCTTCCATCAAAAGCCTGTTATGCAATTGTTGAATCATGTAATCTGGAGGTAATGAGAAACCGTAGTCCTTTAATGACCCTAAACAGCTATTCAGTATGACCTCCAGTTCGTACATAATGTAGTTTTTTGTCTCTGGGTCGTTTACATAAAGAGTTCTAACGTTACTTGTTTCAGAAGCTTTTCTGGGAATGTCATCTGCCATTAGGCGCCAATGCCTTTCCCATAGCTTTAAAGGATCTGAAACCTCACAATACATGAGAATATGGCAAAAAAGTGTACGTAGATGGCCGACTGTTGCTGTCATCGACGCTTCTTCTAATGATATGTCCCATTCTTTTTCGTCATCAAGAAGACCCATAGCCTGACATGCTGCACGATACGTAGGGAATGTGTGATTATTAACAGTGCGTACTTCAGTGAATGATTTGCACCGTTTTTGGTGTGCAAGTAACATTCGAAAATAGAAAAGTTCCCCGGCTGCTGGATGCACGTACGCCAATCTACCAATTGAATGTTTGGTTTTTATTTTTCTACGCCTCCATGCCTTATCTTCTTCATACCAAACGTATTCAGAAGGAAAGTCTAAATACGTAAGATGCCTCCCATCCGTAAATAATGTGTTATATGTAAACCATTCTGTGAGCGTAGTTAGTTTTCTCCCGTCATCTGTGACAACACGAGCCAAAGGTTCTTGCTCACCAAAAGTTATATGTTGCATTTCTTGCAAATGAACTGCAAGTATTTGCACAGGTGGTTCTCAATGATGGATAGGAAAACCGAATATCCTCCAACATGATTCATGCGGACATAGAAAACGACCATCAATGAAATTTTGAATTTCATCTATCCGTATCTTAGGTGAAGATGGTGAAGGCCCTGGATCCCCAATCGGTTTGACAATACGTGCAGCAATCCAGTCCGTGCCTTTCGAAATATATTTGAATAAGTATTTTATTATCATACTCCAGCCACAGTACTCGACATTTATGTGCGCATGAAACATTAGACAAAGCAACCGATTGTATGACACAACATAGTTGTTGTCTAGTTTCAATTCACCTCTCTGAACATATGCTGATGTACTTCGCCTGCGATAGTGTATGTGACCATCTTTATNATTATCATACTCCAGCCACAGTACTCGACATTTATGTGCGCATGAAACATTAGACAAAGCAACCGATTGTATGACACAACATAGTTGTTGTCTAGTTTCAATTCACCTCTCTGAACATATGCTGATGTACTTCGCCTGCGATAGTGTATGTGACCATCTTTATCAAAGTAAGTACTTTCTGTATACTTTTTTGGAAAATTCTTTGTGCACACACCCTCTTGCATACATGGTGCCTTCGGTTTACCATTTCCACATTGTCCATGCATCATGAGATCGACAACTACTATATATGCCTCAGGGTCAGATGTTTTGTCTGGTAATTTTGCTGAAATGAAGTTGTCAACTTCTTCCCGATCTTTGATTTTGTCGCGCGCATCTATCCACAATAATGTGTGACAATGTGGTAGCCCACGTTTTTGAAATTCAATGGTGTAAAGAACTGCGAACCAAAAAAAAATTACCAACTAATAGTAGTGAGTATTATGTTTGATAATATAATGTTGAAAATATAATTTTGAATAATAGTGTGATGTAAAAATATGACATACCTCCAGTTTCAACACTTTTAAGAAGTCATTTAATTTTTCTTGAAAAATACGACATACAACATCTGGTCTGTCTGATTGTGATATTTCAGGATACCTTTTCATGTGGCGTTTGATTTCTGGCCAGTTGACATTGCATGTAAATGTGATGAAATATTGCGGGTTCCCCAACACTCTGCAAATGGCTAGTGCATCAAGATAATGACTGTACATGTATCTTGGTCCACCGGTGAAACTTGAAGGAGAATAATTTTTTGCCGATAGCACTCCCGAAATGGTCTCCTTTTGAAAGTGCATCACAGATCCCGGAAAGACAGTCACTTCTGAGCTTGTTCTGATTTGATCTCATAAAATCGAGGCGATCTTGTTCAAGTGTACAATACACAGAAACTACGTATTGTTGAAATAACCGACCAGCTTTGAAAAGAAGACCATATTGGTCAAATATTTCATGCAACTGGTATTTATAATACATATTCATAGATAATTTGTTCCTCTTCCTGTTTGCGTTAACTCCTTTCAGCGTCATCTTTGTGTTATAACCGGGTTGCCCATACACAAATAGAAGAGGAAATTGGAGAGACATGTATGAGCTATGAAGCTTGTTGATTCGTTGGGGGTGTCTATCTTTATACTCTATAATCACATCATAATCTGTTTGGGAATTGGAACCACTTTCAAACAATATCGCCCCAAGAGTTCCAGAAGAAGATAGCTGGTATTCTCGATTTCCAACAACATTGTAAAGCTGAATTTTGAATTCAGTTGCATTACCTTCATTGAATTATTCTCTTGCTATTCTGAATACCAACACCAGCTCATTGTGCTCGTCCAAAATTTGTATCAAACTTGGACCATTTCAGGTTTTAAATTGCTACGGTCTTTTCCACCAAAGGGTTTCATTCTATTAGCAACTTCGTTTTGTGTGTCGTAGATGTAAAGCTGCATAAATTTCGGCTCATTTCTATTGGTAGGACATATTGTGCCTATCCAATGGTGGATTTCGCCTGAAATTTTTAACACATATGGGCCTCTGTCGTCGTTAATTGAGTCGTCTATTTCTGTACCAAACGATGTCATGCTAAACATCTGATTATACGCCCGGATATTGTCTAAAAAGTGTTTATCTTTGAATATCTGTTTGAAAAACATTGGTGGCTCTAATTCCTTTTGAAGATAAACTTGGCCACCTGCGCAGCATTTGTTATATTTAACTGGCTGCCATCGAGAACCTGTTTTCAGTCTTTCACCGTACCAGAAAGCTGCTTTGCAATATTGACATGCATACTCGCAATCTCCAATGTTGATGTATAAATGTGAGACACCTGTAAAAAAAACAATGTTAAATATATTCTTTGTTGGGTAGAAAGTTCAATATAATATAAAGCGGAACGACATTCTTTTTTATGTACTTTTCTGATCTTCGCTGTATGATGTGGTTGAGGTACTGCTATTGTGTTCATTGAATGAAGGCACATACGATTGTTGAGTATGGTTGTGGGTCATCTTATTTTGAACTGTTGCATGGTTGTCACTGGAAGGCACACCATCGGTTACATTTGTGTTGTTTGTCACTGTAGATGTAGATACAGAATAGCTACTAGAATCCATATTGGATGACTCAAATAGTATGTTTTTGCCTTTGTTAGAAAGCAAACTTGCATATAATTTATATGCCATGTTAGTAATTAATGCATAACATGTATTTAATGTTAGGGTTTCTTTTGTTTGAGTAGGAATTAACATGTATTTAATGTTAGGGTATTTTTTTAGTTAATAATTCCTGGTATACAGAATATTTATTAGTGTACATTTAATGATACCCTATTTTTTTGGTATATGAGCAACTGTATAAAAGCATGCATACTTTGGTTTTCATAGCTTGATGTTGGATGAGAGTAACTTGTAAAATCATGGTGAACTTCTCTAGGCATGGTGCAGCCTGGTGCAAATTTAGGATTTTCATTAATGTGTATACCTGTAAAACAGGAAAACATATATTGCAAACATGGTAAGGGTATGTTTGGCGACAAGTAGCAGTAAGCAGTAGCAGTAGCAGTAGCAGTAAGCAGTAAGCAGTAGCTCTTGGAGCGGTAAGTGGAACGCTTCTTCATGAAGCATTACAATTTGGAGCGGTTGGGTGCGTTTTAAACGCTCTTAGAGGAGTAGTCAAACAAGCTTTTCATTTAAATGCTTACCGCTTGTCACTCCTAAACGCTTCCTTAACGCTTGTTGCCAAACATGACCTAAATCTTTACAAAACTGATATTATGTATAGTAGACTTTGGTTGATAAATTGATTAATAAGAGAATATGTAATATCCTTGCGTCTTTTGACACTTTCACTTCCATTTTGTCTAGTGGTGTTAGTATACGCTTCTGTTGATCATATCTCGCATCATCAATTTGTTGACTGTCATTGGATATCGAAGGTGATTTTTTATCTCTGTTATCTAAAATATCTCCATTTCCAACAACAGAAGCCATATAAGGTACAGTTGGTTGAGCTGCATAAGATGTTAAGACATTTAGTAAAAAATATAGAGCAACTACATATTAATAAAAGAAAAAAAAAAGGAAATTACCTTTCAATTTTTTGTCCTTTTGACACATGGCTCCAGATAATGCAACAAATTTACGCTTATTGTTGTCAGATTTCAGGTTAAAGTTGTGTGGATTTATTGTTGGTAAGTAATGTGTCGGAAAGATTTTGTTTTGACGTATTTCTGATGACTCTGGTCGTTGTCCATCCACTCGTAAAACAGGGTAAGTATTATGTGAGGAAGTTGCATTGTGCATATTTGTTGTAGACCAAGTATGTTGTTGAATAGGATTTGGTTGAAAATCTATACTATCTAATAAACGTGAATACTGTACAAGCACCCTAAAGCACACTTTGCATTTAATTACCTGATGTGTCACGCTTCCTATTGGCTGGGATTTTAATGCGTACAACCCCTATTATGCACCACATTTAGTCAAATTTGAGAGGAAGCAAATTTGGTAACTAATTAAATCGATCAATTCTTCAGTCAACTAAATCAATTCACTTTTAATACGCTTTTGTAACCGAATCTCCAGCCCATTCAAAACAACGAAATCAATTCTCTTAAATCAGCCCAAGATGTAACCAAATCAATTCACCTTTAATACGCTTTTGTAACCGAATATCTTCACCAATTCAAAACGAAATCGAAAAAAATCAATCAATCAAACAATGATAACACACACGGCAAACCGATTTTTGATTGTAAGTTTTTTTATTTTTTTTAATTTTTTTTAATGTTTTTTATTTGATTTCAATTATTTTAATATAATATGTTTTAATTATGCTTATTATGTTGATTGTTTTGAATATTTTGTTTCAATTGATTGTTTGAATGAATTGTCGATCCATTGTTTTTGTAAATTGGTTGCCTAATTATAAGTTTGTAACTTTACTTTGAAATTTACTTTGAAATCCTTGATGGGTTATCGTTATTATGGTGAATTACATATGTGTTTATGAAATTTAAAGATAGTTTGGTGTAATTATGGATAATGTGTTTTTTTCTTTAGATTTTTATTCCTATTTCTTACTTAAAATGTTAGGTACATCAAATGTTTGTGATAATGTCTTAATGAGGTTTTTGGGTAAAGATTTCTTCATGAGTTTGGTTTGTGTATTTCCTGCAGGTGGTATGTACATTTCATGATGATTGTGGCTCATGGATGTCATAGAAATTATGCAACTTACAAGGTTAGTTCTCACTTTAATAAACCATCATGTATTTTCATTATATGTTATTGGTCTCATTTCTGAATGTACAATTGTTGTGGCGCATCAACGAGAATTGATCAATATTAGGCATAGGATTAATATATTTTTTAAAAGTATTAAAAGTCTCTCTAAATTTATTTTGATTTTTGAAATGACGTAAACAGTACCTCAAAAGTGATACAAGTATATGCGACAGAGTACCATTCAACTTTGTTGTAAATGGTACCTCAATATGAGTTTGATTTTTCCATCTAGGGAAAAGGTTCTTTTTGGAAATGATGTATGTCACAACTACTCTCGGCATGTTTCTAAAAGGTGGAGTTGCTCTCTTTATTTTGTAGTAAAAGGTAATTTGGTCGCCTTTTATTTCCAGAACACAGAATCAGTTGAGTTCTTCCATTAGTTGTTATTCTTTAGATTATTGTTGTTTTCTAATTAGTTTCCAACTTTCCATGGGTTAGTGAATGTCAAGAATTATATTTCAAGTAATTGGGTTCATATTGTCTTCCTCTCTTTATTTTGTTTTCAACCGATTATGATTTTAGTTCACAATTGCATTTTGTTTCCAATTGGGCGCAGTTGGCTGTACGGAGCTTTTTGTTGACAATGCCTATTTACAAATTACAAGGTAAATCACTCATTCAAATCATTCACTAGATTTCATTTAGATAATAATGTCAACACTACATGATAGATCAAGTCCATACAAATCATTCACTAACTCATTGTACTTTATGTGCATTTGTACTCAACTAAAAAATGAATTTGATAATTTTGGTAGTTAATGTGGATTCCAGTCATGAGTGGTTTACATTCTTGGTTGTTAATTGTTCAAGTTCATGTTTAGAAGGCTTTTATGGTCCTGTTTGAATGCGTAGTATATATTTTCTTTGATTAAGTTGAGTTCAATTGTGTTGTAGCGAAACCCTAGGAAAAAATTTGGAGGAAAAGTAATTGTATGGATTATTTTGTATAATTTGTGTGTTCATTGGTTTTTATAATTTGAATCAAATAAAATTTACTATAAAGAGTTGTTGGTTACTGAAGTTGTGTGTTGTGCAAGCTCAAATGAGTAAGAGTGTTTGACTATTAGTTAAATCTTGTGATACGTATGGCTTATTGTCACGCATTTCTCACAGGTTCCTTACTCTCGGGCTCAATTCGACCAACTGGTGCTGTTGTCCGGAAAGTTAAATTGGTGAAGCAAAATAATCAGGTAATACCATAGAACAAGATTATCTGCTTTACAACATCCTTGAACATATATCATGAATGAAGGCACCTTAGGTGCTTGCTTATCCAAGAATGTACTCCTTTATGCTTGATAGCATTGGGCAATGGGAAAGGTTCAACACAATGGGTAAATGTAAAGAATGGCTTGGGTCTAACACAATTAATCTTATAATGTAGTGCCATCCGATTTACGTAATGGCTAAAGTATTGGTGATAGAGTTGACTCAACAACACTTTTTAGTCTACCGATTAATTGTGTTTCATAGTATAAATTATCAAGACTACCTTATCTGTCAAATGCCAGATAACCTTAGATGTTCCGCAGTAGATACAAATAATGCCAAGGCTGTGTTGGTTGTCTTTTAAGTAGACAGTTAGCGAATTTCAGTTCAGAACACAATATTTCTGAACAGAATGTAAACAAACAATCACTATAAGATTTGTGATATAACTTTCATTAAATTCCATATGAATCATTTTTATTGTCTATTAATCTAAAAATACTTTAATATATCAATGCTAATATCATGCTTATCCTTCATGTTACCTTAGATTAACGCCCACAATCAACTTTCTCTGTTTCTTATAGTCCAGTATTGCTGTATTGTAAACCTTGAGTCTTACATGACAGATATGCTTTGTTGAACATGCTGATGAAAGCAATATCAATGGATGGTCGAGCTGTGCAGAGACATCGTGCTACAATCTTAGAATGTGTGAAGGCCATATCATGCATTAATAATTAGTACATTCATCAGACTAACGAGCCCTAAATGCTGCACAAGAGGTAAATTGTACATTTACGACACTAAAAAACTGTTTATTTGTCACTTTAGTTGAGCTACATAACTGAGCATTTTCCAAAATATACTATTCCTTATTAGATGGTATCTCAGAAAGTGCATATTTTTTATTTAGGATTCAGATGCTTTAATCCGTAAAAGAGCCCTTGAAAGTTGAACTTGTGTATCTCTGATGAACGAGACCAATGTCAAACCGACTAAGGAATTACTTGATTATCTGGAAGTAAGTGACGAGGACGTTAAAGAAGATCTTACTGCCAAAATTTGCTCCATTGTCGAAAAGTAAGCGAAGGATTTTCCGACTTATTAAGTGTGGGTTTTTTTTCTTGATAATTAGAAAATTCTTATGGCAGCACTATCTACGTGGTTTATATGTAAGCATACCTTCGAGTGTGGTGCATATAGAATTACTATTGATCTGACTATACAGGATAATTTTATATTTTCACCTGCGACTCTTTTCTTCTAGGCTTTCCGCAGATAAACTTTGGTACATTGATCAGATGCTCAAGTTTCTTTGTTAGGTATGCATATTTTAAGGTTGACATGACCTACAAATACTTCTTATTTTTAGGCTGTAATATGTGTGGATATGCTTCATTTACTACATGTTTTGATGGACACACACAAAAAGTAATGACCCTTACTAAGTTTAAACTAAACCATGTTTCTACATTCTCAATTTGCAAGTGGCCGAGGAAAATGAAACCACTCTGCCGCAAAAAACATTGTTTATCATTCACTATCTTAACAATTTAATCCGTAAGATGCTAAACTTAAACTTTCTGTTAAGAAATGAATTAGTTTTCTGTTCTATAAATGAATCTTAACCCTTTTTTGTATGCTTCATTTTCGATGTGCCAGCAATGTGTAGCTCGGGATGATGTCCATTACCGGTAATCAACCATTATTAGCCCAAACAAATGGTATTATGTGACCACTACCACATCATATGGAGATGTTTCAACGATATATGGGGTAACGTCGAATATGTTTTTCAACTGTGAATAATTTTAATACAATAATTTGCATTATAGTACATGTTTTTTATTGCAGAGTTGAAGGGATGCCAACTAACGAATATGTTGTAAGAATGTAACTACTTTTTTTGTTCTGCAACTTGATAATTACAACCTCATCTTGCCATAAATTGGTTAAAATTATCTTGGCTAAAATTGAAATGGTGAACTTGGGATGAATGGGTTGAAAGATGCTCTAACGTCATTTTTATTACATACAAACTCTTACATTGTTATTTGCACAATATAAATCTCATATATATTCGGAACAGACAAACAATGTTTCTGGGTTTAGGGTCGTATCAAGATCAATGTCTGTTTCTGGGTTAGAGCTTATAGAGACTGTTTGGGATTGCTTATTAGATTAACCAACTTTAGGGGTTGTTTGGGATATATGATTAAACTACTTAAAGGGGTTGTTTGGACTTGCTTATTCGAATAACTGATTTTACAAGATGTTTCGGAGTTCTTATTAAAATTGCTAATAGGGTTTGTTTGGTATTACTTATTAGAATAACTCCTTATAGGGTTGTTAGCAAAAATTTATATAAAAAAGCATACATGCTCTTATTTTTAGGTTCTATCAACAAAAGTGTTTTAATTGCAAATGTCTGAGAGCTAGCGTTTTTGATTGATTACCTTTTGTCCCTCCTATAAAGTCACATGATTAGACTATTACTTTTTGATTGTGTTTTGTTTATAGGTGTTGGTGTAACATCGTTTGTTGTTTATAGATGGTCATGTACGATATACACTTAAACTTTTAGTTTGTCAAGTTAGATTTTAAAATTTATAACATTTTTATCAAAATAAATAAATATTCATAGCATTTAATATAATAAAATCATTTGGGTTATGTTAATAGAGTATACAATTGGCATACCATTATTTTGACGCATATCCTTTAACCATTTTTTTATAGTTTGACCAGCTAGAAGTGTAAGTTGGAGTCTGAGCAGCCGTCTCATGCAATCGATTCATAATGTTTGGGTAGTTATTGTTGTTAGTTGTGAAGGACTGAAGTATATGTAAGTAGAAGCATGTGCAATTTTAGGAGAAGGGAAAGCAATACATAATTTTTGTGTGAGGTCTTCTTCGACGAGTGATGTTCCTTCTTTGATGCCAACATCTTTTTAGTTTCCGGTAGAATGTCTTGAATTTTAATATCAAAAGGGTATGCTTCATCACTTCTACATATACATGCCCTAAATCAAAAAATAACTGTGCCGGTCCTGCTATATTTTTTAAGATTATTTTTTGTGCACAACCAATTATATAGGTTGCTTGGTGAATTGAATAAAATGGTTAACGTTAGTGATAACATAATGCTACTTTATTTTTTATTTTATTTTATTTTATTTTATTGTTTGTTTATTTTACTCTTGAAAGTCGCAAGCTATTTACTAAAAAGTGGCGGCAATAAAAACTTAGGGTGTATGATGAAAAATCTTTCGTTCGTAAAATATCACCATGTTCCTCTTAATGTAAAGTTATATAAAGACGTTTGTGTGGTTGGATTTATTTGTTGACCTAGGCTCTAAAAGTCATACTTGGAGGTATCTTTTTTATTTTCGCCTACACATGGTCTTATTTGGAGGTATAAACGACCAATGTTGAGATTTATTATTTATTTTTTCACAGATGAAACTTGTCAAATCTCTTGGCAAGTGTTTATGGATAGAATGTCCAATCTTTACTCTCTTGGCACATTTATTATTTTAATAGTTATAAACTAAATTACTTTTCGTATCACTGACATATTGACATATGTATTACTTATTATTTTCTTCAAAAAACAATGTAACCTATTTACGTTCGTTGTTGTTTATTCCTTTATTCACACATGTAACTCCTTAATTAATAATTCCGTTAAAAATCCCGTCAATTTGACGGGTCTATAAGCTAGTATAGCAATATATTGGTATCCTTTGGTGAAGTATCATAATGTTGTCCTGTTGTATTAATGCATACCCTATTTTCATTGCTAATCAATGGTTGTTCTCCTAACTCATTGTTTGTTAGATCTCTTTGTAACAACCTTCTAGGCATGATTACAGTTATGCATATAAATTTATAGGAAGCATATAAGAAATAACAGGCATTTAATCTATGTAGTAGCATAAGTAATATATATATATATATATATATATATATATATATATATATATATATATATATATATATATATATATATATATATATATATATATTTTTGGGTAAAGGGGAGGAATCCTGCACCCGGTAAAATGCATTAATCAAGAAAACATTTTAGTACAATGGATGAGAGTGAGTCTCTCATCGAAGTCCCTAAGGACACTACCACTACCACTATATAAGAATGACAGGCCATTCTTATAACTAACAGATCTAAATACTACTAACCATGACTAGCAATAAAAATACAATACATCACAACTCAAATAAATATTTAAGTCTTCTTAGTCATCCTAGCGATCCAGATCATAATCATGCGAACATCCAGCTTCAACCAATTGCGTCTTCTATTAGTATTATGCAAGCATAATCTAATAACCTAATAAGAGTGACTTCCGTAGCAACTTGGACTTGAAGCATAAACAATGGTCTAAGCGACCCAACCTTCCAGCATATCCGAACTTGAACCAATCTTCTAACAAATACGAGTGAACACACATGAAGACATACAATGATCAAGTCACAATGCACCAAAACTCCCATGATCAATCTTCAAAAACAATACGAGTGAATCCCAAGAAGACAACCAACATACACAAAAGAGGCCAAACTTGCTCCAAAGGTGTATGTTAAACACCAAGCATGATGACCAAACCGATGAAAATAGGATTTAAACCCTAACTTCCATCATAGACAATCACGATACTCCAAACAGAATGAGAATATAACAGCTCCATGATCGTGTAATTGGGGTTTTGAACAAGAGTCCCCAAACTTAACTTCCATTTACAACATGGATCTTTTTCACTCATGGATCATAAGATATGATTTCAGTTTACAAAGAGTAGGAAAAGACCTATGCACGTACCCAATTCAGCTACTTCCATCTCTCTCAATACCCACGTCCTAAATACATACCAGATATCATCAACTTCCAATAAACGTGCAGGATCCAAACACAAACAAACCTTAACGAAGGTTACTTCCACCAATCAATGGACAAAAGTCCAACTTACAGAATAAGATATACATTAACGCGTATCAACAAACACTAACGATCAAACCCATAATATACGAAACCCTAAGAAAAGGGAATCGTTCCTTCAAGCAAACCCTAACAATCGAGGTTAAGGATAGATCTTGACCGCCATAATAACTCAAATCCAAGTAGATCGCACCTTCATATACTAGATCGATTTATAAATAAACCGACCTAAAATTGCATACATGTAGCGATCATACCCCACCATGCTGCCCACCAAAAAATCGAAACCCTAAAAAAGGTGAATCGAATAGAATGAAAACTATGAGCAACAAGAAGATAAATCGATCCTTAAGTAGATAAAAGTCAGTTTGAAACCGACTATGACCATATAGGATTAAAAGATCGATTACAACCCCAAAGTCGGTATAAACCCTAAAAAACGATTATCCATAAAAGAATAAAGGTCGTTTAGGGATTGGAAAACCATGAAGATCGAAACCCTAAAGAAGTCGACCACCATAAAAGATATAAATTGAAAAAACTTAGGTTTTCCAGCCAATAATGAGAAGAAATCCGATAAGATGAAACAAATCAGCGTTGCCAACCACCCTAATGAGAATCTCTAATCCCAAACACGTATTGCATACCCTATAATAGGATAGAGAGGACGATTTGGGATAGAATTTGGCCGGAAAAAATTTATAGGGTGGCGGCCGGATTTCTCCCTAGGGGAGAGAGACGAGGGCAATTTGTCCCTTCCATGATGAGAGCCAACTTGTTTATGGTTTCTTCATGTTTATGATTTGAATTTGATTTGCTATGGATTGCATTCTTATTAGGGTATTAGATTATGCTTCTTGCATAATACTAATAGAAGACGCAAATGGATTTGGTATGGTGTTTGCATTTGGAAGGCGGAGAAACTTTGTGTGGGTTTCTTCATGTTCAAGATCTGGATCGCTAGGATGACTAAAAAGACTTAAATGTTTATTTGAGTTGTGATGTATTGTATTTTTATCTTTAGTCATTATTAGTTGTATTTGGATTTGTAAGTTATAAGAATGGCCTGTCATTCTTAGATAGTGGTTTGGTTATTGTCCTTAGGGACTAAGATGAGGGACTCACTCTCATCCGTTGTACTTCAATGTTTTTTGGTTAATATATTTTACCAGGGTGCAGGATTACTCGCCTTTACCCAAAAAAATTGTAACTTACTTGATGGGAGTCGTTGTCCCTAAACGCTTGCTCACTTGATGAGAACAATTGCCCTTTACATGGTTATAGACATTGTCCCTAATGCTTGCTCACTTGATAAGAGCAATTGTCACTTACATGATGAGATCCGTTTTCCCTAAAGGCTAACTTTATGAGGGCAACTTGTCTCTTACATGATAAGAGTCGTTGTCCCTAAAGGCTCACTTTTTGATAGCAATTGTACCTTACTTGATGGGAGTCGTTGTCCCTAAACGCTTGCTCACTTGGTGACAGCAATTGGCCTTTACATGATGATAGCCGTTGTCCCTAATGCTTTCACACTTGATATTTTTATTACCTCTGATCAGATGATTTTAGCGGCAAATCTATTTTGGAATACAACAGCTGTAAAAGAAGAGAAGGAAAAAGGTATGTCAATCTATATATGTAGAGTTAGGAAATGCAAAATAAGAAATCATATGCATACCTATGAGACAAAGATTCTTTGTTCTTTTTTTTGGTTTCTTCTTAACTGATTATGTTGTTTGCAGGTATGGAAAAGGTGTTTGGTGGAAGTTTCTGGTGTCTGAAAGAGTAAGTCAAGTTATGGACATGTGTAGCAAAGAGTAAAGCATTAAGTCGGTTAGAAGAAACCATTACAGGGAGGTAACGGGGGCAAATAGTTGCCAAAATGGAGGATCAAAAAATGAACAGTGTTTCAAATAGTAAAAAACCGGGACGGATGAACAGTAACGGTTTGTACTTGAGCCAATAAGGAATCGAAACATATACACCATGCAGTACCACCTTTTGTACTATAAAATATGAACCACATTTTACTTCCTTAATGACACTGTAATTATCTTTGTAATAATGTACTTGTAACGGGCCCAAATTTTGGGTTTTAGAATATAGTTATGATTAATTATGATTAGTAGCAATATTAAGGACTTCTTATAAATATAGGTCAACGGTTTCTCGTTGGAAAAACAATCAAAAATCTCAAATTTAAAACTTAAAGAGCATTTTAGGTAAATTGCTCACTTTTAAGTTTTTGAAATTTAAAAACAAAATATCTTTCTCTGTATAAGTAGTTAAAATAAGACAACGTGTTCATGGAAATACATCATGGCACATTGACACGTCCTACAAATTCAAATACCCAAAAATCAAATTACTTATTTAGTTTGGCATCGTTTAAAAAAAATATAGTTTGGAAAATTACTAAGTCTACTAAGTCAGACATTATTTATTGTTACAAACTTATGAAAAAGAGTTAACTAGGAAAAATATGAAAAACATAGTTGCATTTAGTTTAAAAAAAAAAAAAAAAAAAAAAAAAAAAAAAAAA
>LBNU01001512.1:9421-48312 GCA_014162995.1 Artemisia annua
AAAGTTCAAGATTAAGAAGATGACGTCACGCAACCACTCACCATTGATGACCGACCCTTAGGGGGAGATTGTTAGGAACACGTTTCACGTTATGAAAAGTGTCGGTCATTATATTTGTAATAGGTTGCTTATTAGACTTATTATGTTTACATTTTATCTTTCATGTTAAGTAAGTTTATGATGTAATGTCACATTGTGTGGAAGTCCAAGGGCCAAGTATGTAATAGTGCTAGAATGATATAGAAACCCTTGGACTCCCCTATATATACTAAGTGTAAGCCTTGTTTAAGGCTTGTTGGTTCTCTTATGCAATACAAGTTCATTATTTTCACACATTGAGTTCCTTCCATAATTCTTGTCTCTTCTTCTTCTTTCTTGGTTAATGATTATATGATTATATGATTGTTATGTTACAACATGGTGACCTAACACTTTCCCAAGCCTATGGTAATCTATTTGCTATGACAGATAGTGAGAGATATTATTCATTTTCATTTGTGACATATATTTTTATGACACCTGAGAGATGTGAGTATCTAAACACTACTTGTGAGGTGCTAGTATGTAATCTCCGTGCTTATTATGATTGAAGAGGAAGGACTATTTGTTGTAATTACTTTTATATTAGTGTTAAATGACCCCTAACTTGTATTTTGATTAGAATAAATGCGCAATTGCTTGAGGACAAGCAAATCTCAAGTGTAGGGGTATTTGATGAGGCGAAAAGTGTACCACTTTTGGGGGGGTCATTTAAGCCCTAAATCGTAATTATTTGATCAAATATTGCCCTAAACCGTTCCTTTTGTTATTTTAGGTACATTGGAGAAGAAATCTGGAAAAGGAAGCATTTTGGACGTTTTTGGAGCATAAAAGTGAAGAAAACGAGAAAGTCTCTAATTCTGCTGGAACAGTACCCATGACGGCGTCAAGGCATAAGATGTGACGCCGTCAAGCTAGACAAACGGAGGTGGATGTGAAGATTTTCCTTGATAAGCCAGAATGGAATTTGGGGACTCAAAGGGGGACGGCGTCAAGAGGCCGTCAGGAAACCCTAGCAGGGCGAGGTGACGGCGTCACAACCCAAAGAGTGACGCCGTCCGATCTGTTTTCCTATATATATTTTCGCAATTTTCATTCATTGTGTGGAACTTTTTAGAGAGGAACCCTAATATGAATTTTAGCAGCTTTTTCAAGGTTTTTCACCTTGAGATCTTCCATGTTACATTGAAGATAAGTTATCAATTAATCATTCAATATGTCTATGTGTTTGATTCTATCTTGTTCTTGTCTTTTGTTTAACATGCTAGGCTAGGTTTTCTTCGTGTTTGCTTATATCTAATGAAACCTAACTATTAATTATTGGTTGAATGGTGTGTTATTTATTGTATTGGATAATGTTTATCGATGTTAGGCTTAAGAAAACTGGCTAACCTCCTATACGGTAACTTGCTTGAACGTCTTAAAAAACATGATCGGATGTGTACTACGATTATATGGTTGTATTTAATGCATAAGCGAATTCTAGTGATCTCATGTTAGGAGCTTTTAGTCGGCTTGACATAGGAGTGAAGTAGGAGCTTATAGAGTTGGGGAAGTTCGTACACACTCCCACGACTGGTATTAAGGAATGAAACCCATCATCCACGCAATTATAACACACTAATCAACTGGTAAAAAAGATAGTTAGGGAGTAATGAAGTATAAGTAAACACACTTCTCTCCATATAAGTTTTCACAACTATTTTATTTTCGTTTATTTTATTTTATTTACAATTAGTAGTTTTTGGGTTAGTTGACAAGCAACTAATTCCGCCCACTCCTTCAAACCCGAGATAATTTTACTTGCTTTCCTAAAAACATAAAATACAAAAAGAATCTTCCCTCACCCTTAGACCTATTAGAGTAGTTTTTCAATCCTAATGACACTATTCCCCTAGAGAACAATCAATCCCCCGGTACTTGCCACTACACTATACTACATTTGTCAGGTACACTGCCTGGTGGGGATTGCAAGCCTCTTAAGATCCCTTGAGAGGTAAAACCTGTTGTAAGGTCGCAAAACCACGCATCAGTATGAAAACAACATATAATCAATATGATCAATTATATATGTGTGCTTTTGGATTTGTTTTCAAAACTTAGTTTAATGAATGGAGCTTTGGTTGATCTTTAAGTGAATACAATTTCCTTTTAAAATCTTAAAATGTTTTGTATCTAATTATCGATTAAGTTAGACTCAACATGAGAAGTGTGAATAATACATCTATGTCCATTAGACCATATCATATAATTATACATCCTATCACAATATTAACTTCTATCTAAAACATAATCAACATCACAACAATATAAGCAACAACTAAGACATATAGGCAAGGATATATATAAAGCGATAAATGCAAGAATAAATGAAAAGAGATAAGAGAAAGGAAATGTAAATCGGACACGATGATTTATAGTGGTTCGGCTACAAGGACACCTTCCTTACCCTACTCCACTCCCCGAGTCACCTACTCGAGAGTTTTCTTCACTACTCAACAAGCTCCCTTTTGGCGGAGAAAACCTTACACACCTTCGCTTACACTACTTAATGACACTAAGCAAAATGTCGAGTTCTAATTGTAGCTAGAACCAATGTCACAACTCTTCACAACTTCTACAGAACTAGTGCACAACACAACTACTATACTACTTCTCACAACTTCACTACTTCTTCCTTACAACACTACTTCTTCCCAACGCTACTTCTTCTTCACTACTACATGCCTTCTTCACACTACTACTTCTTTATACCTCTTCTTACTCACCTATCAACTCACTACTAAGTAAGATCATCTTGATCTACTTATTACATATGCTTA
Source organism: Artemisia annua (assembly GCA_014162995.1). Classification (NCBI taxonomy): domain Eukaryota; kingdom Viridiplantae; phylum Streptophyta; class Magnoliopsida; order Asterales; family Asteraceae; genus Artemisia; species Artemisia annua. The sequence continues at coordinate 12,283 of LBNU01001512.1, forward strand.
CATAACTTACTTGTACAACTTCACATCAATACTAACTAGATTCTAATACTTCTTAGACTTGATGATAAGAAATATTCTTCTCTTGCACTTTGAGTGGTGAAGGATTGAATCACTTGAAATAAAAGCTTATAATCTTATGATCAAAGGATTTAGCAGGATGTTTAGGAATGATTGGGACTAAAAATTTTAGTGCAAAAGGTGAGGAAAAATTGCAGAAATGAACCAGTATTTATAGGCAAAAGAATCTGACAACAGGAACGTGCCAGCCCCCTTAAATGGTGGTCGGCCCCTTAAAATTAAGGGGGCCGCCCTCCTGTAACGGCCAGATTTTTTGTCCTTTACTGGTAAAAAACTAATTGATTTTGGTTAAAAATTTGAATTCATATATTTGTTATGAATTAAACATTTTCCTATAATTACCAAAAGTGTTTTTCAAAAATATATAAAATGTTTATAACATTTTATAAAGTTTGTAGTATTTAAATAAAAATCCCTTTGATCATAAAATGTATTAGACATTTGTTTATACATACCTTAAGTGATTGTTGAAGCATACTTGAGACGTTGAGATGTCGAGAGATTTTGATGTACGAACGCATAGATGATTTGTGATCACAAGTAACTTAAGCACTTTACGTCATGTGTTGTAACTTACATCTTTGTCATCAGCAATACATGAAGAGGATGTTTAGATTAAATATCGTAATATAAATATCGTAATATTTATGTCAACAATCTCCCCCTTTTTGATGATGACAAACTATGTAAACTATAACTCATAGTAAAATTTATAAGTTACGTGTTTACACTTCTTCTCCCCTTTTTGTCGAAGCAAAAAGGTGGACTCCTAGACGAGACTTCTACTACACTTCAACCTTTGAAATAAAGAGGCGAGCTTGCATCATCGTAAGTGAAGCCTTGATGGACCAAATAAATTGCAAACTCTTAACCTACATCAAGAGTTAGTTTCGTGCAACAAAAAAATATATAGATAGGGGTGAAATACACATATCAAGAAATGTGCAGATGTCATTAATGGTTAGAAGCATAATGACTTGGATATTTGCCAATGCTCCCCCTTATTTGAGGCACCAAGAAATCAACTAACGGAAGAGTGCTACAGGACAAAGTTAGTTGAGAAAGAATGCACATATACATAATGATGATGATAGATATATGCATGACACTTATTAGGGAACAAGATATGGATGTCAAAGGTATATGGACTAAAAATATGACTCATGCAATTATTATTTTTCTAGCTCAATTAGAGTGAAGATGAGAATCGTACGTTCTTTTAAGAACGTAGAAGAATGAGGAGGGATGAGCGTGAATGGAATGGGAAGGTGATTTGGCACAAGGTTGACAAATATATTGTTTGACAAAGGTGGATGATTGGGAATTATTTTTTTTAGGTGTTTTGTTGGTTGACGACCAAAGGTGGATATGTGAAATGAGGTGGTTGAGTTAGGGTAAGTGTCACAACTCACAATTTCAGGTCATTTTTCCAAACCTCAAAAATTTACTATTCACAAGTTACTATTCATCATTTACTATTCACTGATCACTATTCATCATTTTACTATTCATCGTTTTCGGAGTCAGTTTGAGATTTTAAAAAGCGTTCAGAAATTTTANGGATATGTGAAATGAGGTGGTTGAGTTAGGGTAAGTGTCACAACTCACAATTTCAGGTCATTTTTCCAAACCTCAAAAATTTACTATTCACAAGTTACTATTCATCATTTACTATTCACTGATCACTATTCATCATTTTACTATTCATCGTTTTCGGAGTCAGTTTGAGATTTTAAAAAGCGTTCAGAAATTTTACTATTCATTTGACACTATTCATTCCCAGAGGGAAATCACTATTCATGATTATCGTTCATCATTACTTAAACTGAGTTTACGAGTCTTCAAATTCCCGTAACCAGTGTGGTTTAGCTGCGAATTCCCACATCATCAGTAAGGGCACTTCATATAGACTGGAATAGTCTACATATCATCAGTAACATCATCAGCACATTAGATCATGCACGGATACGCATTATTTCAATTTACGTATGCTTAATTTGTAATTAACGTTACCACTCAGTTTTTACTACTAACGTATACCCGATACTCCCGACTATGATCCTAACACGTTTTCATACTCTTTATAATGATACAAAAATTATATTATTAATTTAACCGGTGTTTTCAAAGCAACTGCTACATTTTACGTTCGGAGCTTATAACTCCGTCGGTTTGCGATATTTCAACCCAATAATTATTTTAACACCCGATTCTCATCAGGAATACAATTTCATAATTTTTACAAGATCGTCAAATGTTATTTCAACTTGTCACGATTTATTTCTAGTTAATTCGGTACCCGGTAACACCCAATACACAAATTAAACTAGCTTGTTGGGTTATAAAGACAAAGTACTGCTGGAAGATCAAAGTACTGCTTCTCATAAAAGTCAAAGTGCTGCTGAAGAAAGTCAACGTGCTGCTTATTAAAGTACTGCTATGATAAAGGACTACAATGTAAAACATTTAAGGATCATTATGTAATTCTAGAATGTTCTTTAGATTAGAGTTAGTTTACTTGCCGTTCAAGTATTGTAAACCGACTAGAGTTTTCCTTATGTCTATAAAAGGATCCCGAGGTTGGCATTAGAGAAAACGAATACATTAGAATACGATATTAGAGATATTTAGGGTTGTTAGTGAATCTGTGTATGTAAGCAGGTTCAAAGTTTTAATATAATCAAAGTTCTTTGATAATTCTTCTTAGCTTTGTTAAAGTAGATACCGCATACTTAACATTGTTATTCAGTGTTTCATTGTTAGTAGTTAAGGATTTATCAAAGATTACTAAACCCTTAAAAGCTACATAGTTAGTTTGGTCAGAGTATATCGATCCAACAAGTGGTATCAAAGCTTGTGTGGAAACTCTGATTAAGAATAAATCCTTGAAAACCGACTTAACAAACCCTAAAGATGACGACTGAAGCTGCACCAATCCCATCCATCACCTCACTCAGAATTTCTATCATCAAGAAGGGAGAATATGATCTCTGGAGCATGAAGATGAGGCAGTACATTGCTATTACAGACCATGCTCTATGGGTTGTAATTGTTAATGGTAATATGGTCATTGAAGAACCTGAAATAGTTCCAGGAAAACCTAAACCACCTCAACCACAAGTGCCAGCTGCTACAAAAAGAAATCAAGATAAGGCTCTCAACATACTGCTGTCTGCTATTCCTGATGGTCACCTACTCAAGTTTTATGATGCTAAGGATGCAAAACAATTATGGGCTGCTATCGAAACAAGTTTTGGAGGTAATGATGCTTCCAAGAATATGCATAGAAATTTATTGAAGCAACAGTTTGAAACATTCACTGTTGGTGAAAGAGAAGGTCTTGATGCTGCCTATGATAGATTTCAAAATCTTCTTAGTATGCTAGAGTTATATGGAGCAGAGGTAACTTTTGAAGATGCAAACTTGAAGTTCTGAAGGAGTTTGCCATCTTTATGGCATATGGTTGCTACTATGATCAGAGGACAACCTGGTTTGGATTGTATGGACTTTGATGATCTCTACAACAACTTAAAGGTGTATGAGCATGAGATGAATGATCAAATAAGTTCAAAATCACACAACATTGCTTTTATGTCTTCTGAAAACAGAAGCAGTACTTCCACTAAAAGTACTGCTTATCCTGTTCAAAGTACTGTTGGTGAAAAACATCATGTTTGTACAACCATGACCACTACCACTTCCTCACCATCAAACATCAAGAATTCTGATGATGTTGTATGTTCCTTCTTTGCTCAACAAGCCACTTTACCTGTTACTTATGAAGAAGATTTGTTGCAAATTGAAGAAGATGATCTAGAAGAGATTGACATAAGATAGCAAGTTGCCATGATAACTGCAAGGATCAAGAATTTCATGACAGGAAGAGGTATTGACTTCAAAGCCAAACAGGGTATAGCATTTGATAAGTCTAAGATTGAATGCTTTAATTGTCAAAGGCCTAGACACTTTGCAAGGGAATGCAAGTTTGCTAAATATCAAGCAAATAGGATGATTGAGAAACCCAAGGTTGAAATCAAGGAGGTTCCTATTACTGAAACTAAACCAAAAGCATTGGTAGCTCAAGAAAATCTATCAGAGGTTGACTGGAGTGCTGAATTTGATGATGAACCAGTATCCTACTGTACTGTTGCATTGGAAGACTGGAGCACAGCCTTTGATGAAGAACCAGGATTTGCTGCTTTGGAAATATTTGATGGTCTTGGAAGCTTTGATTGGAGCATGGAAAGTGAAGATGAACCTGTTCTGCTTGCTATGGTAGCTACTTCACCAAGTTCACCCACTACTCCTGAGGTATGTTCTAAGTGTAATACTCTTTATCAAAAGGTGCTTAATGATTATGTGACTGAAAGAGATAATTTTAGGAGGGCTAGGGGTGAGGTAGCTGGCTATCAATTGACTTTAGAGTCAATGGAAGCCAAAATAATCACTCATGAAAATAATGAACTGGCTTGGGCAGAAAAATATCAGCAACAAGACTATCAATTAAAATTGAGTGAATGGAAGTTAGGATGTAAGGTGTCTGAGTTAGAAAAAGTAACTAAAGAAAGAGATGAGTTGTTAGAAAAGTTTGCTAGCTGGAAAGAATCTGGTCTGTCACATGTTAGTTTTGTTGAAAAACAAAGAAGATCACATATTAAAACAGGACTAGGTTTTGGTATGGAATACAGTAGTTTAGAAGAAAACTCATCTAGTGATAAGGAACAAGGTAGTTCAGAAGAGATCTCAACTAGTGAATTTTAAACTTGCTCAGAAGAAAACACATCTAGTAATGAGGAACCCTCTAGTCTAACACCTCCTGAGTATAAGAAAGATGAGGGGTATCATGCAGTTCCTCATGCCACTGGAAGTTTTCAGCCACCTAGGACAGATGTCTCTTGTTTTGGAGTAGATAATCTAGAGTTTAGGAAAAAGCTTAAAAGTCAATCTAATTCAAGTCCATCTGAAGAAAAAGTTGAGATAATTACATTTCGCCATGAGAATCCTAAGGATGATAACAATAAAAGGAATGTTAGGGATTCAGGATGTGAAAACAATGATAAAAGGTTTCATAAAGTCTTTTCAAAACAAGCAGTACATTTAAACTTTTCTCAAACTACTGCTAGTCATTCAGTAGTACCTTCAAGAAACTCTTTTCAAAATACTGCTAACTTTAGAAAACCTTTTAATCATTCATCTAGAAGTCAAGATAGTTTTGGCCATAGAACTCAAAGTAGAGGATTTGGGATGATGAATCAAAAATTATGTTTTGTTTGTTATAGTCCTACTCACTTGATTAAAGATTGTAACTTTCATTCAGAATATTTAAGTCAATATCCAAAGACCAAATTTGCTAACGATAGGCCAAAAGAGACTAAACCAGTTTGGAACTATTCAAGTAGGGTCAAACATAGTAATTTCACAAAAGACTATAGGTACCCTCACCAGAAAAGACCTTTTTCCAAACCACCAGTACCTCAAGGCAACACTTTTCAAAGTACTGGCAGGACAAAAACAGTACCTTCACAAAGTACTGTTAGGAAGTTTTCACCCAATCAAGGTACGGCTAATGTAAGACCAAGGAGATCCAGTTACACTCAATCTAGAAGGCCTTACACCTCAAATAGAGTACCTAAATTAAAGAGCTCAAAACAAAGTGTTAAAACCATGTGGGTCAAGAAAGAAAGTGCTACTGGGGGAAAAACAGTACTTTCAGAATGTGTGGGTGAAAAAGAAAATTTTGTTGTAAAAAAAAGTTATGTTGAAAACACATAACAAGTTTTGGAACAAAAGAAAGTAATTGATCATGTTTTCAAAAATAGTGGAGATTACATACTCAAAGAATTTAAGTATGTCTCTCCACAAGGGGAACACAAGTCAGTATTGGCTTGGGTTCCTAAAGGAAACTAACTTTCTCATTATTGTGCAAGGCAACCCAGAAGAGGAGCTTAAAGATCATTTAATTGTTGATAGTGGTTGCTCTGGAAGCATGACAGGAGACAAGGAGCTACTGTCAGATTTTAAGACATATTATGGAGGAAAAGTTGCTTTTGGAGATGATCCTGAAGGAGGAAGAATTACTGGTAAAGGAACCATCAAGACAGGATGTATTGATTTTGAGAATGTTCGTTATGTGAAGGAGCTTAAGTTCAATCTTTTGTCAGTATCTCAGATTTGTGACAAGAAGCATCTTGTGTTATTCACTGACACAGAATGTCTCATTCTCTCTCCTGAGTTTAAGTTTGTAGATGATCACTTGGTAACACTGAGAGCACCAAGAACCAATGATGTGTATAGTATTGATTTGAAGAATATCAACTCTACTGAAAGAGCAACATGTTTAGTAGCAAAGGAAACACTTGAAGAAGCACATCTATGGCATAGAAGATTAGGTCATGTGAATTTCAAGAATATCAACAAGCTTGTTAAAGGCAATTTAGTTAGAGGTTTACCTTCTAAAACTTTCAAGACTGATCATTCATGTTTGGCTTGCAAGAAGGGTAAACAACATAAAGCTTCATGCAAAAAGCTTGAGGAAAGAACTGTCAGAGAGCCTTTGGAGTTGTTGCACATGGATCTATTTGGACCTGTTTCTGTTTCAAGCTTAAACAAGAAGAAATACTGCTTAGTTGTAACAGATGATTGCAGCAGATTTAGCTGGGTCTTTTTCTTGGGATTTAAAGATGATACTTTTGATGCTATTCATGATCTTATTATAGCCCTTGAAAATCATTTGAGACTCAAAGTTAGAGGTATTAGATGTGATAATGGGACTGAATTCAAAAACAAGTTAGTGAATGAATTCTGTGCTAAGAAAGGGATTAAGAGGGAGTTTAGTATTGCTAGAACTCCACAGCAGAATGGTGTTGCAGAAAGGAAGAATAGAACACTTATAGAAGCAGCAAGAACAATGCTTGCAGATTCTTTATTACCTATTCAATTTTGGGCTGAAGGTGTAAGTGCTACTTGCTATGTGTTAAATAGAGTATCAGTGACTAAACCTCAGATGAAGACACCTTATGAGTTTCTTATGGGTAAGAAACCAAATATTCGTTTTCTAAAACCTTTTGGATGCTCTCTAACTATTCTCAATACTATTGATTCTTTGGGAAAATTTGATGGTAAGTCAGAAGAAGGATACTTATTGGGTTATTGTACCAACAGCAAAGGTTTTAGAGTGTACAACAGGGTTACCAAAAAGGTTCAAGAATGTCTTCATGTTGATTTTCTGGAAGATCAACAAAATAAAAGAGTAAAAGGTCCTGATTGGTATTTTGATTTTGATAGTTTGACTCCTTCTATGAATTATGTGCCTGTCAGAGAAGAAAATCAAGTTGTTCACAAGGAAGAAGATTCACAATATATTGTTCATGGAGTCAATGTTAGATCAGAAGATGTTACTGATGAAGAACCCATAACTAGTGAGAAGAAGCAAAGTACTGTTGAGCCAACTTCTATACTCTCTAATGAAGATCAAGCAATTCAAGATGAACTCAATAGGATTCTCTTTCAAGAAACACTAGCTAAATCCTATGAAGATGATCAAAGGAGAGCCTATGAAGCTGCAAAGAAATAGGGTAAGTTCAAAGAAAATACTCACAGTACTTTGGATGACAGTACTTTGGATCAAATTACTGTTGAACCAATTGTGAGTTCTACTACGGATTTAAATGATCCTAACATGCCTGAATTAGTAGACACTGATGATGAGTTAGAAGATGAAGGTATTTTCTCAAATTCCCATGAAGATCCTGACTTCACAAATTTGGATAATGATTTTGAAGTTCCATCAACTCCTACATCAAGAGTTCATAAAAATCATCCAGGTGATCAAATCATTGGACCTTCAACTTCAGGAGTGTTCACAAGAACAAAAACTAAAGGTTTTTCATAGCAACATAATGCTTTACTTAGGTTTTTTTATAAACAAAACAGGATGAATCATAAGGATCAACAAACATGCTTGTTTACCTGCTTTATATCTCAAGAAGAACCCAAGAATATAGCTCAAGCTTTAACTAAAGAGAGTTGGGTTGAAGCTATGCAAGAAGAACTTCTACAATTTAAGCTTCAAGAAGTTTGGGTACTATGTGATTTACCAGATGGCAAGAAGTTAATTGGTACAAGATGGGTTTTCAGAGTTAAAAGAGATGAAAGAGGAAATATTATCAATAACAAAGCAAGATTGGTTGCACAAGGATACAGACAAGAAGAAGGAGTAGACTATGATGAAGTGTTTGCTCCTGTAGCAAGAATTGAAGCTATAAGGTTATTTCTTGCTTTTGCATCATATATGGGATTTCCAGTTTATCAAATGGATGTCAAGAGTGCCTTTCTTTATGGCAAAATTACAGAGGAAGTCTATGTTAAACAACCTCCTGGTTTTGAGGATCCTGAACATCCAAACAAAGTCTACAAAGTTGTCAAGGCATTGTATGGTCTTCATCAAGCTCCCAGAGCTTGGTATGAAAGACTCTCCACTTTTCTATTGCAACATGGTTACAGGAGAGGTGCAATTGACAAGACTTTGTTCATTAAAAGAGATAAAAAGGATATCATGCTTGTTCAAGTTTATGTGGATGATATTATCTTTGGAGCCACAAAACAGTCTATGGTGAAAGAATTTGAACAGCTTATGCAAAAAGAATTTCAAATGAGTTCAATGGGTGAATTAACTTTCTTTTTGGGGCTTCAAGTTAAACAATCAAGTACTGGAATTTTCATAAGTCAAGATAAGTATGTCACTGACAATCTTAAGAAGTTTAATCTCAATACTATCAAGCCAGTCACAACACCCATTAAAGCTTCAAACTCATTAGGAAAGGATGAAGATGGAAAACCAGTGGATGTCAAGCTTTACAGATCTATGATTGGTTGTCTTGTGTACCTAACTGCATCAAGGCCTGATATTATGTTTGCTTTATGTCTCTGTGCAAGATATCAAGTCTCACCCAAGGTCTCTCATATGAATGCAGTACAGAGGATTTTTGGTTATCTCAAGCATCAACCTAAGTTAGGATTGTGGTATCCTAAGGAATCACCTTTTCAATTGGAAGCTTTTTCAGATAGTGATTATGCAGGGGATAACTATGATAGAAGATCAACCACTGGAGGATGCCAATATTTTGGAAGAAGATTAGTTTCATGACAGTGTAAGAAATAAACAATTGCAGCCACATCATCTACTGAAGCAGAATATGTTGCAGTTGCAAGTTGTTTTGGACAAGTATTGTGGATGCAGAATCAACTCTTGGACTATGGATTCAATTTTAAGAATACTCCTATCAATATTGATAATGAGAATACTATTTGTATTGTGAAGAATCCAGTTTACCATTCCAAGACAAAGCACATTCAGATTAGGCATCACTTTATTCGAGATTGTTATGAGCATAGACTCATTAATGTTGTTAAGGTGCACACAGATGATAATGTAGCAGATTTACTCACAAAAGGCTTTGATGTTTCAAGATTCAAGCATTTGGTGGTAAGTATTTGTATGATAAATAATTAAGCTACTTTTGAGGGGAGGCATTAGTAGTTATTCATTATTTGAGGGGAGGCTACATATATCATTCAACAGAAAAGAAATTTTATTCATTATCATTAAAAGTGATTACATTCATCATTCAAAAGTTATAGACACAATACAGACAGAGATAAATCATCAAAAACAACCTACATCAACCCTACCCAACCTACACCCTACATAACCTACTCCATAGGCCTTTTTCCTTTTCCCTGATAAGTGTGCTTTCCCTTCTGAGCATTCTTTCTCTTGTCATCAAAAGATTATTGCTTTCTTGGGCAAGCTTGGAACAACACTTGCTTTGGAGGTCTCTCTGGTCTTGCAGGCTTCTCTTCAGCAGGTCTCTTCATGTTCTTTAAGGCAGCCTCTAGAGCCTGTGTCAGGGCCTGTGGCAATTCATTGGATATTGATGTAGCTGGAGCAGAAGTTGAAACCTTTTTGTTAGGTTTTAGGTTGGTTGAGCTTGATGCAATAGGAGGAAAGTAACCACTCCATCCTGGATTGGAATCAGAATCAGAATCAGAGAAGTAATTGATCTCTGAATCACTAGAGTCATCGGATGAGATGTATATCAAAGGGAAGTTGCTCATGATGAAGTTAGGGTTTTTGTGATAAAGATAAGTTTTTGATGAAGAAAAGTGTTCTTGAAAGTTCTTTTTATAGGCAAGTAACTCTTATGGGTTATTAATGATGATCATTCAATTACACTTGCCTTGGTAGCTTTGGGGAGTAAATATGGAAAGTATTAAATGTATCGGGTTGACTTTCAGAAGATATTTTGGTCAAAGAGTCAATATTAGTAGATATTTTAATCGACCACTACTTTGCCAAAGTACTGCTGAAAGTACTGCTTTCTGATATATGGAAAGTACTGTTTTGAAGGGTACTGCTGACGTGGAAGAGTACTGTTCTAACGGTCAAAAATACGGGGTAATGGTAGAAAGTTCGTTATGGAAGGGATATATGCCAAAATAACGGTATACACATTTAATGAGTTTTGATTTTTTATATCTTATCCATATTTAACTAACCCTACCGCCTTTTTACTCTCACTTTTCCACTTCTCATTCATCCTTACGTCATCACTTTCACTTTCAATTAACCCTTTACATACTACTTCAATCATCCATACAACTTCACAAATGGCTGGTTCCACTTGCAGTAAACATAATATGATTGCTAATTTGGATAAGACCGAATTGAATCTTGATTTTCATGTTGTGATTGATTTCCTAACTGGGTCTTCAATCAACTACTCTTTATTGGTCAATCCGGATATCATTGGGCCATGGATTCAAGAATTTTAGGCAACTGCTGCATCGGGTTAGAAAGAACAAGATATCTCATTCATTACCGCTAAAGTAGCTGGGCATAATATTAGGATCATAGAGGCTAGTATTCGCACAGACCTTATGTTTCATGATGAAGAAGGTAGTGGTAGGTTTGATAAACAAGTACTTTGGGACACCCTTAGGGATATTGGGTATGAGGGTTCACTTACTAAGCTTACATTTGAGAAATCCTTATTTAGTCCACACTGGAAGTACCTGATTCATGTTCTCCTTCATTGCCTCAGTAATAAAAGTACTGCTTCGAATGAATTTAGTCAAACCATAGCATCAGCCTTAGTGGGATTAGCTATCCATCAGCCTTTCAACTTCTCATTTCATTCCCATTGGGGAGGAATTTGCAGAATGAGAATGTGAATGAAGATGCTGGTTTGGATAAGAATAAAGATGCTGATCTTAATGATGATATTCAACTAACACCACTTGAAGAAAACATTCTTCATCAAGATACTGCTGAGAGAAAGATTGATGAGACTGAGAAAATTGATCTTCAAGATGCTGATATTCAAGTCAGAAGTGGTGATAAAGAAGAATTGGATGTGGAAGATACTGGTGTTGAAAATGCTCAAGATACTGCTCATCAAGATACTGCTCATCAAGGTACTAAGAGACAGTTTTTAATCACACCAAGGACCTTNATAAGAATAAAGATGCTGATCTTAATGATGATATTCAACTAACACCACTTGAAGAAAACATTCTTCATCAAGATACTGCTGAGAGAAAGATTGATGAGACTGAGAAAATTGATCTTCAAGATGCTGATATTCAAGTCAGAAGTGGTGATAAAGAAGAATTGGATGTGGAAGATACTGGTGTTGAAAATGCTCAAGATACTGCTCATCAAGATACTGCTCATCAAGGTACTAAGAGACAGTTTTTAATCACACCAAGGACCTTAGATTTTGAAGAAGATGTGGGTCCATCCAATCAGTTCAGGAAGAAGAGGTTAGAAAATCTACCAATAGTGATGATGAGACTATTGCTGAGATTATGATGAGTATATCAAGACCTAGAGGCATTGTTATTCAAGAAGTTGAACATACTCAAGAACAACCTTCTTCTCAACCTACTCAAGAGCTAGATCCTAAGGATAAAGGGAAAGGAATCCTAGTAGAGTCAGACAAAAAGAAGAAGAAGAAGGAGTTTACTTTAGCACAGATAAGGGCTTTTCAAGAAGCTCAAGGTGAAGAAGCTGCAAGAAAGCTACAAGCTGAATTAGATGCTGAAGTTGACATTTCAATCAAGCAAATTGTTCAACCAAGAAGACCAATGACAAAAGCTCAAGAAAGAAATTTTTACATGAGTTATTTGAAAGGTCGAGGATACAAAGGTCTGTAGAGGTTAAAGTATCAAGAGATGAAAGATCTATATGATGCTGTCAGAGAAGCCTATCAAAGGCAAGTTGATGGTATTATATGATGGATAAAGTTAAAACAAGAAGCTCAAAGAGAAAAGGAACAACAACTCAAGAACAGTCATCAAAGAAGCTCAAGACCACAATTGAATTAAGAACTAATACAGTGGATGAGCTGAGGAATTATCTAAGGGTTGTTGATTTTGATTATCCCAAGGTGAAAGAAGCTGCTGAGACAAAATCTAAGATATCTGCATTGGAGGTTGTAGAATCAAAAGAAGATGGAGATTATTTTGTTTTCCACAGAGAAGATGAAAGCTTTAGAGCATTTAATTTGATGTGGGACATGTTGTACCTTATAGACAGAGAAGATTTACTCCATTTATATCAGCAGATACAAGCTTATTTTGAGCATATTCCACTGAAAGGAATAGGGTTAGTTTTGCTGGGTGATCTTACAACTCTTTGGGATACTGAAGCAGCAAGTACAGATGACATTTGGAAAAATCAAGAAGATTGGGAAATTCAAAGTTGCAGATACTTTGATTCAGCAGGAGTACATGTATTAGAGCTAGAAGATGGAACCATGATTCACATGCTAGCAGAAAGGAGATATCCTGTTACAAGAGATCTTATGATCAGAATGCTAGAACATGGTATGGAGGTAGAACAAGAGAATGATACAACTCTAATAGTGATTGAATTGTTCATCAAGTGGACAATTTCAGCAGAGGATGATGCATAAATACTGGTATGGTTTTATTTTGAATAACAAAGTACTTTATTCAAAGTACTGTTATATAAACAGTACAGTACTGCTTGAAGTTTTAAACCAGTAAAGTTCTTTGTAAACTGCAAAATACTTTTTGAAACACAGAATAAAACAGCAACAAAATGTTTTTGGGTTACACATGGTGTTAGTACTAGTACTACACAACAAATGGTATTCAACTCACCATGTTTAATAGACAAGAAAGAGTTTGACTCATCATGAGGGTACGGCNGTACTGCTTGAAGTTTTAAACCAGTAAAGTTCTTTGTAAACTGCAAAATACTTTTTGAAACACAGAATAAAACAGCAACAAAATGTTTTTGGGTTACACATGGTGTTAGTACTAGTACTACACAACAAATGGTATTCAACTCACCATGTTTAATAGACAAGAAAGAGTTTGACTCATCATGAGGGTACGGCTCTGATGTGATTATCAAATCCGTTTTTAGTTGACAATTTACTAAAAATTGTATGGTTTTCAACTCACCATATTTGTTATAGTGAAGAGTTGGCTAGCCCACAAGATAATGGCTTGTGGTAAAGGCTATGGAAAATCCATTTATATGGTAATTAGTTCACCATGGTAATGATTGTACTAAAAGAACTAGCTAGTCCAAAAGCAAACGGCTCTTGGTAAAGACTACTCAAATCCGTTGATAGCTGATGATTTGCTAAAAATCATATGGTTATCAATGTACCATGGTTTACTAACCTAAACATTGGCTACTCCAGAGTTAATGGCTTTGGTAAAGAGACATCAAAATCCATTATTTTTCAATGATTCACCTCCCAGAGGAGTTAACACACCTGGAAGTGATGAGAACAGTATGAAACTTAAAAGATTTGATGTACTTTATGTCAATATGTTGCTGAGTAGCTGTAAAGATTGTTGCTGATAGTTGCTAATAAAGATTGATGATGAAGAGTACTTTGATGGTGACTATATGATTACAATAAAGAAAGATACAATCATTCCTTGAAGTTAAAGATGCCATGGCTTAAGGGGAAGACAAAGAAACTTGAAATCAAGCAAATAGAATTCAAGTTAGGGGAGAATTGTTGGGTTATAAAGACAAAGTACTGTTGGAAGATCAAAGTACTGCTTCTCATAAAAGTCAAAGTGCTGCTGAAGAAAGTCAACGTGCTGCTTATAAAAGTACTGCTATGATAAAGGACTACAATGTAAAACGTTTAAGGATCATTATGTAATTCTAGAATGTTCTTTAGATTAGAGTTAGTTTACTTGTTGTTCAAGTATTGTAAACCGACTAGGGTTTTCCTTATGTCTATAAAAGGATCCCTAGGTTGGCATTAGAGAAAACGAATACTTTAGAATACGATATTAGAGATATTTAGGGTTGTTAGTGAATCTGTGTACGTATGCAGGTTCAAAGTTTTAATATAATCAAAGTTCTTTGATAATTCTTCTTAGCTTTGTTAAAGTAGATTCCGCATACTTAACAGAGTTATTCAGTGTTTCATTGTTAGTAGTTAAGGCTTTATCCAAGATTACTAAACCCTTACAAGCTACATAGTTAGTTTGGTCAGAGTATATCGATCCAACATAGCTAATGCATACAATTGGGACACAAACTTTAATTAGCTCACCAACTCTTCCCACTTTCCCCAAATTCCGCCCCATGCCCCCCTAGTGGCCTAGTACAGTTAATTTTCTTGTCTGCTAAATATCTACACCAAGAAAATGTATACTCCTTTCACTTCATTATTTATTTAACACTCCAAATCAACTAGCAAACTTTTCTCTCCACTTTCTTCTCCATATGGATCGGCCATCACATGAACACAAGAAGAAATCATTAATTTTTCAAGATTCAAGTATTCATCAAGTCCTAGTAGTGATCTAGTTTGGGTTTTGAAATAAAAACCACAAAGATTAATTAGGTTTTCATCACCATCTTTTAATAAACATCACAAGTAAGTTACTAATCATTTTCTCTACTTTTTCAAACTATTACTTGATGTATTTTTATGAGCTAGTAACAAAACATGCAAGTATGTTATGATCCATACCACTTTATTTGGTTTTTACTACATATAATGGGTTTTTGATTATCCTATGATTATTCCCATGAAACCCACCAAGGTTGGTGATGTTTAGCACCCCATGGCACCCTAAGAAGGTGTATGGTAGATTAAGGGATGTTTTGAAGTTGATTGGGGTAGATTTGGACAAGTTATAAACTAGAAAAATGAGTTTTAAACACTATTAGAAAGTTGCTGTCCATTTTTGCAAAACGTGGAAACATCAGGGGTTCCTGAGTAATTTTGGCTTAAAGATTCAGAAATACTTTCAAAAACGAAGCTATGGGCGAAAGAACGGATAAAAACGAGCTTATAACGAATGAGATATGATTTTTCAAAGTATAACGACGAAAAACTATTTTCTGAAAATAATACGTGCTGTTGCACGAATTACAACGCACAAAATGAGGCGTTAGAAATGATCTATAGGAGCCGACCTACTGAAAATATATTAGTCTATGTTAATACGAAACCGTGGATATAAAGAACATAGAAAACGAGCTTGTAACGACCAATATATACACGTTTGAACCCGACGAACTCTATTTATTTTGACAGCTTCTAATAGCAAATATACTCTAAGTATAACAACTAGTGTTTTTACAAGACATAACATTGATAGCCGATTTTCTACCTAATCAAGGCGTGTATGACCAAAATTAAATGATACGACTTCTAGACATTGTTGCAAGGTTTTTAAAACCACCGAGTTTTATCACTAACACTTAACGTACAATATTTCACGACTAGTTTTGCGAGGCCATTTTGGTCATATTTTCAAGTAATAAAAATGTTATTTTTGTAACGAAAACATTATATTTGCCGATAGAACACCAAACAAGGGTCGTGGAGTACCGTTTCAACATATTTACATGAAAAGTATTTATTAACTTAACAAGACGTCAAAAATGTATTTTTCGACGATAAACATTATTTTCAAATTTCACGAGTGGTATCGATAACATACGTATTTGCATGTGTATCATCATTTCATTTCTTACATTAGAATCTATCATTCATATTAGGTCGCGGTTAGAGATCGTGCCTCATTTCATTGTATCCACTTTTGTNAATGTATTTTTCGACGATAAACATTATTTTCAAATTTCACGAGTGGTATCGATAACATACGTATTTGCATGTGTATCATCATTTCATTTCTTACATTAGAATCTATCATTCATATTAGGTCGCGGTTAGAGATCGTGCCTCATTTCATTGTATCCACTTTTGTCTTCGTAGCTATCGCACCAGGTGAGTCATAACACCCCGCTTTTACCGTTTTATAAATGTTTTAGGGGAGATACATGCTCAATTACATGTTTTCAACTTTATGCCCGTTTTACATTTAAACACATTGTTCGATTTACAATCTAAAACCATGCGTGTATTACTTGTGACTTGTCTTTTAAACATTATTAATTATTTATCTGACCTCATTATCAGCATCGTTTATCTGACCTCATTGTCAGCATCGTTTATCTGACCTCATTGTCAGCATCGTTTACTTGTGACTTGTCTTTTAAACATTATTAATCATATTTGGCAGTGGGTTGTAAACACACAGGTTGCAAGCCTTGTATGGCCGGGACTTGGAACTGGGTGGATTTACAATGCCTTTGCTGAGAAAATTTCATTCAAAAGCTTTACATACATACTTACCACTAAATTCTTTGAACTCACCAACCTCGTGTTGACGCTTTAGCAAGTATTTTCAGGTATTAAGCAATGGCACGCTACTGGAGGTTTTGGCAGGGCATGTCATGGTCATAGAAGACTCTGATATTCATATGGGACCGTTTAAACTATTTTTAAGGGCCTAATTCCGCACTACTTTTAACAATGTAAATTCAACATTTTTGTTAAACGATTTGATTCTAAATGAATGAAATAAAAACCATTCGTTGCACTTGTGATGTGATACCAATTGAGTTGCACCCCAGCGACATGTAAGCTTCCGCTAGACCCGATTTTGGGGGTGTGACAGATTGGTATCAGAGCCTTGGCTATAGAGAACTGGGTATTTTTAAAACCTAGACTATAGCTACTTTCCCTAAAACTTAACCCTATGACCGCCACGTGCCTGCCTGCCAAGCTGATGCCTCATTTGTAGTTTTTTGCTGACATATTTGATGAGATTTGTATCTCATTATCAGATAGATTATACTCACTTATTCTAGTTGATTACTATAATTGTTTTCCATATTAGTATGCTTGCATATCATACGTGTCTCATTGTTACGCCTTTTTCTTGCGTAGTTTCATCATTCGACCTCGAGTTTGATCACTTGCCTTAGTCTTTCAGAACGTCTTTTCATATGTGAAGGACATAATATTAGTATAACTGAGCTGAGTATTTCAAAATTCATGGAACCTCAGTGGAATGTAGACTGGTCAACTACATTCGACCCGGGATAGTAGGATATGGGCTGACCACCTATATTCGACTCAGAGATGAATTTTGCAATACTGGGAGTGGTTATAATAAAATTATGTCCGGGTTGCATTTCTACTTGATTTTTAAATGTTTCGTACATGTGTGCGTACTCAAACGTTACAAGAACATTCACACCTTCATTACCTCGTGAACCACCGCCTGGAAGCACGCCAATTAATCATGACGACTTCAATCTTTCTGTAACACCCTAGGCAAATCCCACATCGGCTGTGGCTTGGAGAGATGCTGGGTATATAAGAATAACATTCGCCTTATCTGATACAACGCGTTTTGTGGTCTACTGCGGGTGGAGNGTGAACCACCGCCTGGAAGCACGCCAATTAATCATGACGA
Organism: Artemisia annua; assembly: GCA_014162995.1. Lineage (NCBI taxonomy): Eukaryota > Viridiplantae > Streptophyta > Magnoliopsida > Asterales > Asteraceae > Artemisia > Artemisia annua. The sequence goes on from LBNU01001512.1 coordinate 30,202, forward strand.
CTTCAATCTTTCTGTAACACCCTAGGCAAATCCCACATCGGCTGTGGCTTGGAGAGATGCTGGGTATATAAGAATAACATTCGCCTTATCTGATACAACGCGTTTTGTGGTCTACTGCGGGTGGAGTTCTTAGGAACTGGCATATAAGCGTGCTCATATGAGAGTAGTACTGGCTTGGGTGACCTGCCGGGAAGTCTTCAAATGAGGCCACAAAAACAAAACCGTGAGCCTACGGGTAAAGCGGACAATATTGTGGGCTGAGTAAGGCGGGATGTTGCACTTTCATTCTATGACAATCCACTCTCGAACACCTACTTCTAGGAAACGTCTTATTCATGTTTCATCTTTCTTTTCTTGTTTTGAAGAGCTATGCCGCCAAGCAAAGCTAAAGCTACTCCAACTATGACGCCAGCTGCTATTCGAAAACTTGTTAAGGATAGTACAGCCGAGGCACTAGTGACAGAACAAGCGGCTGTGGCTGCTGCTGCTGTTGAAAATGCCAGGCCTGCGGATGCTGCGGCTGCAGGGGCTGCAGGAGGGTCTGGAGTTCGTAAGTGTACATGGAAGGACTTCAAGCGTGGTGATCCCATAAGATTCAAAGGTACTGAAGGAGCCACTGCTATGATCCGTTGGTTTGAACATACAGAATCTGTGTTTCATCTATGCAACTGCCCAGAGGGGTACAAAGTGAAGTTTGCTGCAAATACACTTATTGATGAAGCTATTTCGTGGTGGAATTCGTATGCAAAGCCCATGGGAATGGAAAATGCTTACAAACTCACATGGGATGAATTCAAGAAGTTGCTGACTAAGAAGTTCTGTCCACGCATTGAAATAAAGAAGTTGGAAACAGAGTTTTATGAGCTAGTGACATCAGGCAATGATATCGAGGCATATATCAGAAGGTTTCAGGATTTGGCTGTGCTATGTCCAACTATGGTTCCAGATAATGAAAAGCTGCTAGAAAATTTCATTGGTGGATTACCTCCTAGCATTCGCGGAGATGTGCTTTCCTTTGACCCACAAACAAAGGATGAGGCTATCAGGATATCTCGAAGGCTCATGGCTCAGGTAGTAAAGGAAGAAACTACTGTCAACAATAACAATAACAACGACAACAAGAGGAGTTGGGACAACAATCAGAGTGGCGATGCTACTCACCCACAACCAAAGAGGCAAGAAGTCGCCAAGGTCTATGCTGCATGTTCAGTTGAAAAGAGAGGCTACCAGGGTACCCTACCCAAATACAACAAGTGTCAGAATCATCATAACCCTGGACTTTATATTAATCCATGTGGCAACTATTAGAAGATTGGTCATGCGACCTGGGAATGCCAGTTTCCAATCATTGTCAGAGATCAGAAATCCCCAGTGATATGTTTTGGCTGTGGAGAGATAGGACATTACAGGAATGAATGCCCAAAACAAGGAAACCAATGGAATGGGAACCATGGTAGAAGAGCTCGTGGTAGAACCTAGGTCATCGGAGAAGGGAATTGTCAGCACATCAACAACGTTGAGGACGACAACAATGTTCAAGAACCAAGAACTTCTGCCTTATCTATATAAACGGAAGCCTAAACTCTCTAGTGTTGTATTTATTTTGTGTTTCACTTTGCGTTCTATCTTTTGAACTTCATGTACTATTACAAATTCATGTCTAATGAATGTTCTATCTTTTATCACCGCAATGCTACTTAAATATCCACATCTTTTCACCGAGTCCACTCCAGAGACCAACACCAGCTGAATTCAGGGATTGAATTCCTTGTTGGGTGGGCGAATGTCACAACTCACAATTTCAGGTCATTTTTCCAAACCTCGACAATTTACTATTCACAAGTTACTATTCATCATTTACTATTTACCGATCATTATTCATCATTTTACTATTCATTGTTTTCAGAGTCAGTTTGAGATTTTGAAAAGCATTCAGAAATTTTACTATTCATGTGACACTTTTCATTCCCCGGAGGGAAATCACTATTCATGATTATCGTTCATCATTACGTAAACTGAGTTTACGAGTCTTCAAATTCGCGTAACCAGTGTGGTTTAGCTGCGAATTCCCACATCATCAGTAAGGGCACTTCATATAGACTGGAATAGTCTACATATCATCAGTAACATCATCAGCACATTAGATCATGCACGGATACGCATTATTTCAATTTACGTATGCTTAATTTGTAATTAACGTTACCACTCAGTTTTTACTACTAACGTATACCCGATACTCCTGACTATGATCCTAACACGTTTTCGTACTCATTATAATGATATAAAAATTATATTATTAATTTACCCGGTGTTTTCAAAGCAACTGCTACATTTTACGTTCAGAGCTTATAACTCCGTCGGTTTGCGATATTTCAACCCGATAATTTTTTTAACACCCGATTCTCATCAGGAATACAATTTCATAATTTTTACAAGATCGTCAAATTTTATTTCAACTCGTCGCGATTTATTTCTAGTTAACTCGGTACCTGGTTACACCCAATACGCAACTTAAACTAGCTAATGCATACAATTGGGGACACAAACTTTAATTAGCTCACCAACTCTTCCCACTTTCCCCAAATTCCGCCCCATGCCCCCTAGTGGCCTAGTACACTTAATTTTCTTGTCTACTAAATATCTATACCAAGAAAATGTATACTCCTTTCACTTCATTATTTATTTAACACTCCAAATCAACTAGCAAACTTTTCTCTCCACTTTCTTCTCCATATGGATCGGCCATCACAAGAACACAAGAATAAATCATTAAGTTTTCAAGATTCAAGTATTCATCAAGTCCTAGTAGTGATCTAGTTTGGGTTTTGAAATAAAACCCACAAAGATTAATTAGGTTTTCATCACCATCTTTTAATAAACATCACAAGTAAGTTACTAATCATTTTCTCTACTTTTTCAAACTATTACTTGATGTATTTTTATGAGCTAGTAACAAAACATGCAAGTATGTTATGATCCATACCACTTTATTTGGTTTTTACTACATATAATGGGTTTTTGATTATCCTATGATTATTCCCATGAAACCCACCAAGTTTGGTGATGTTTAGGACCCCATGACACCCTAAGAAGGTGTATGGTAGATTAAGGGATGTTTTGAAGTTGATTGGGGTAGATTTGGACAGGTTATAAACTAGAAAAATGAGTTTTAAACACTATTAGAAAGTTGCTGTCCATTTTTGCAAAACGTGGAAACCTCAAGGGTTCCTGAGTAATTTTGGCTTAAAGATTCAGAAAATACTTTCAAAAATGAAGCTATGGGCGAAAGAACGGATAAAAACGAGCTTATAACGAAGGATATATGATTTTTCAGTGTTTAACGACGAAAAACTATTTTCTGAAAATAATACGTGCTGTTGCACGAATTACAACGAACAAAATGAGGCGTTAGAAGTGATCTATAGGAGCCGACCTATTGAAAATATATGTCTATATTAAAACGAAACCGTGGATATAAAGAACATAGAAAACGAGCTTGTAACGACCAAGATATACACGTTTGAACCCGACGAACTCTATTTATTTTCACAGCTTCTAATAGCAAATATACTCTAAGTATAACAACTAGTGTTTTTACAAGACATAACATTNCTGAAAATAATACGTGCTGTTGCACGAATTACAACGAACAAAATGAGGCGTTAGAAGTGATCTATAGGAGCCGACCTATTGAAAATATATGTCTATATTAAAACGAAACCGTGGATATAAAGAACATAGAAAACGAGCTTGTAACGACCAAGATATACACGTTTGAACCCGACGAACTCTATTTATTTTCACAGCTTCTAATAGCAAATATACTCTAAGTATAACAACTAGTGTTTTTACAAGACATAACATTGATAGCCGATTTTCTACCTAATCAAGGCGTGTATGACCAAAAGTTAAATGATACAACTTCTAGATATTGTTGCAAGGTTTTCAAAAACGCCGAGTTTCATCACTAACACTTAACGTACAATATTTCGCGACTAGTTTTGCGAGGCCATTTTGGTCATATTTTCAAGTAATGAAAATGTTATTTTTGCAACGAAAACATTATATTTGCCGATAGAACACCAAACAAGGGTCGTGGAGTACCGTTTCAACATATTTACATGAAAAGTATTTATTAACTTATCAAGACGTCAAAAATGTATTTTTCGACGATAAACATTATTTTCAAATTTCACGAGTGGTATCGATAACATACGTATTTGCATGTGTATCATCATTTCATTTCCTACATTAGAACCTATCATTCATTTTAGGTTGCTGATGAGACGAAAAATGTTACGTTTTTAGGGGTCATTTTGAGTCCTAAGTCGTATGTTTTTGGTTTGGATTTCACCCAAAGTCGTTTCTTTTCTCATTTTAGGTACTTTTGAAGGGAAAATCACAAAAGAAGCATTTTCGGGCGTTTTCGGAGTGAAAAAGTGCGGAAAACAACAAAAACTCAAAAGACCTTGAAGATTACAGAAGGTGACGCCGTCACACTCTACAAGGTGACGCCGTCAGGAACAAGTGAAGTCCAGAATTGGAAAAATACTCGTGACGGGCCAGAGAGTTCGTAGTGCAAATTGGTGACGCCGTCAACCAAGGCCGTCAGATCTGGAACCAGCAATTATGACCACGTCAAGGAAGGCCGTCTGAAAACCCTAATCGCCGAGCTGACGACGTCACCTATTGGGTTGACGCCGTCAGCCCGCGTTTTCTATATATATAGAACGATTTTTCTTTACTTTATATAACTTTGGAGAACTAGAGTCGAATTTTGGTGTGAAGAACTTTAGGGTTAAACCCTAGTTCGTGTATTAGTGACCTTAGAGGGTATCCTAACCCCTCTAACTTGCATGTTTAATCCAAGATAAGTCTTTATTCATACAATATGTCTATGTGTTGTGTGATTTATGCTTGTACTTGTCTTTCTTTTAACATGCTAGGCTAATTTACTTTGTGTTTGCTTAGATCTAATGAAACCTAACTATTGATTATCATGTGATGTGTATGTTGTGATTGTATTTGGATGAATGTTTCATCTACGTTAGACTAGAGAAAACTGGCTAATCTCCTATACGGTAACAAGCTTGAACGTCTTTAGAAACGTGAATCGTATGTGCGTTATCGATTTTAAGGTAGTATTTCATGCATAGGTTGCTATCGGTGAGCTCATGATAGGATGCTTGACGTATCGTCATAGAGTGAGGTAGGAACTTATAGAGTTAGGGAATTGAACGCACTCCCTACGACTTGTTAGGAATACACCCGTCATCCACGCAAACTCAACATACTAATTACATGGTAAAAGATAGTTAGGGAGTAATGAAATCTAAGTAAACACTATTCTCCACCACTGATTTTCTCTAAAACAAAAAAATACAAAAATATAAGTAGCTTAGAAGTAGATAACTTGGGTTAGTTGACTAGCAACTAATTCCGCCCTATCCTCCAAAACCAGAGATTTTACTGCTTTCATAAAATATAAAAATACAAAAAGAATCTTCCTCCACCCTTAGACCTAGATTAGAGTAGCCTTTAGCCTAACGAACACTATTCCCTGCGAGAGAACGATCAATCCCCCGGTACTTGCCACTACACTATACTACATCGGTCAGGTACACTGCCTGGTGGGGATTGCAAGCTTCTCGAGATCCCTCGAGAGGTAAAACGTAGTGCGTGTTGCAATCCACGTGCATCAGTTGCGTTTAGAGATCGTGCCTCATTTCATTGTATCCACTTTTGTCTTTGTAGCTATCGCACCAGGTGAGTCATAACACCCCTCTTTTACAGTTTTATAAATGTTTTAGGGGAGATACATGCTCAATTACATGTTTTCAACTTTATGCCCGTTTTACATTTAAACACACTGTTCGATTTACAATCTAACACCATGCGTGTATTACTTGTGACTTGTCTTTTAAACATTATTAATTATTTATCTGACCTCATTGTCAGCATTGTTTATCTGACCTCATTGTCAACATTGTTTATCTGACCTCATTGTCAGCATTGTTATCTAACCTCATTGTTAGCATTGTTTATATAACCTCATTGTCAAGAATTGTTTCTATAGCAGTATTGCGACACTTATCTTTGAATCTTGGTACAAGTATTACTTTCATTTACAAAAACCAAATCATATTTGGTAGTGGGTTGTAAACACACAGGTTGCAAGTCTTGTATGGCCGGGACATGGAACTGGGTGGATTTACAATGCCTTTGCTGGGAAAATTTCATTCAAAAGCTTTACATATATACTTACCACTAAACTCTATGAACTCACCAACCTCGTGTTGAGCTATAGCATGTATTTTCAGGTATTAAGCAATGGCACGCTACTAGAGGTTTTGGCAGGGCATGGCATGGTCATAGAAGACTCTGATATTCATATGGGGACCGTTTAAACTATTTTTAAGGGCCTAATTCCGCACTACTTTTAACAATGTAAATTCAACATTTTTGTTAAACGGTATTATTCTAAATGAATGAAGTGAAATACGTTCGTTGCACTTGTGTTGTGATACCAATTGAGTTGCACCCCAGCGACATGGAAGCTTTCGCTGGACCCGATTTTGGGGGTGTGACAGTAAGGATGTTGGATTAATGGAGGTATATTTTTGGATTCATGGATGTTGGGGAGTTTGGTGGTGGAGAGTTTGGAGGTGGAGAGTTTCGAGCGGAGGAGGTTGATTGAGGATTAGAGTGTTGTGCTAGTGGAGGTGTTGGATGAGATCTAGTGAGAAGGTACTCAATCCAAGAATAATGATCATTTAAGGCAATGGTTTGTTTTTGGAGAAAGATACAACAAGGACTATTGTTGACATGTTTTTCAACTTGATTCAAGTTGTGGGGTGATGAAGGTGAGCTAGAAGGGGATTGATCTAAGTTGCGTTGAGCAAGGTGTAAAGCAAGAAGAGCACTTAGCTCATTGGCTTCTTTAAGTTCTTCAATGAACTTCAAGTGATCAAAAGAAAGTGATGATGGTGGAGTGTGGTTTTTATTTGGAATGGATGTTTGGACATGCAATATATGAGTAGCATGTGAGTTGGTAGGAAGTGGTGGTGATACTTTTAGTGGTAGAAACATTTGTGAGTTTAGGTATTCATTGATGGATGAGGATGAATGTATGAAAGAAGAGGATGTTCCACGACTGGAGGGTGTTTTGGTTGGTGCACTAGGAGATGAGCATTGAGGTTGAGGTTATGGGGTTGTGTTGTCATCTTTGGTTAAGTCAATGAAGAGTTGTTTAGGAGTGATGATGAGGATCTTTTGTTTCTTTGATGTTTTGGAAAAATGGAAGTTTTTGGTGAATCCATGGTGGATTATGGTGATGTGTGTTGGGTGAAGGGTGAAATGAAGGTGTATTTTTTGGGAGCAATGATGAAGGTGTAACTGGGTGATGAGATGGATGGTTGGTTATTATGATGTGGTTTGTGAAAGGGTTCATTTGAGTGAACATGAGGTTTGTGTATCATGAAGTATGGTTTGACCTTCATGGGTTAAGTTGTAGTGGTGATGACACACTTTGTAGAGTGTAGGGAATGGTTACATGGTTGAATCTTTTTGTGAGGATGACTAGATGGAGTTATTGGTGAGGATGGGAAATGAGTATCNGAAATGAAGGTGTATTTTTTGGGAGCAATGATGAAGGTGTAACTGGGTGATGAGATGGATGGTTGGTTATTATGATGTGGTTTGTGAAAGGGTTCATTTGAGTGAACATGAGGTTTGTGTATCATGAAGTATGGTTTGACCTTCATGGGTTAAGTTGTAGTGGTGATGACACACTTTGTAGAGTGTAGGGAATGGTTACATGGTTGAATCTTTTTGTGAGGATGACTAGATGGAGTTATTGGTGAGGATGGGAAATGAGTATCAAGTGGTGTGATTGGTGAGAGTGAAAGAGCGATGTTCATGGAAGGAATGACTTGTTTTTTCATTTCACTTTGGTGGTTTGATTGTGTAAAGGTTATGAGGTTTGAGTGTAAGGTAGAAGGATATGGGTAAGTAAAGGTTATGAGGTTTGAGTGTGTAAAGGTTATGAGGGTTGAGTGTGTTTTCCCTTCCCATTAAATTCGGGCTCATCCGGACATAAAGTGTAACATGAATAGGGGAGTGAGTATGCATGGAGACTCTAGGACACCTAAGGTTCTCATGAAATAAGGGTATAAATTTTAAGGACAAGAAAAATATCCTTGGATGGATGAGACATATAGAATTAAGCATGTAAAAGCTTTTAAGCATGTATTATATAGATATCTTAAAGTATATCATATTAAAATAGTTAGAGAAAGATAGAAACTATTATAATAAACATGCTTTCAACAACCAAGTAAATAATTACGAAGGCATATAATCAAATCACATAGGAGCAAGTAAACATCTTGAAATTTCATATATGCGAGATGCCATAAATTTAGGAATGAAAGACTATAGTGAGAAACAAAGTTCATAAATGTAAACTAGCGTTAGTTATATTTAGGAAAAAACAATTTAATCAAGTTGGAGAATGAGTATGAGACTATTACTAGTGGTGCTCAATTCAGGCTAAACACAACCATTTTTACGGGTTACACACACCCAACTTCTCACATAGAAGCAATTAAACCGTTAGGTTAAATTGAATTTCTAGTCAATAGATTCTCCAGTAGTCATTCTCTTTTTAGAAGAAATTGAGTTCCTAAATTTACCTAACGAAGGGTACCAAATATGAAGTTTGCTTGGTTCACTAATACTTGGCTTAAGTGACTCAAACGTCATGTTTTTATGAAAGTAAATCTAGATGATATATTTTACTCATGATTCTAATAGAGACATGTTGCATGTTTAGATAAGAGTAAACAAAATGTTTTAATCTTTTGCTTATGATTTATCGGTTGTTTGGTTTTAATGGCATATTACTTGATTTAATAAATGTGCTTAATTGAAGAATGCTCCTTAGCATATCTTGTGAAATGAATCTCATTAAGATTATTTATCTTAAATGAGTTTGTGATACTCAAATGATATTAAAACTAGACACTTATATATTCTTAAACAAATATTATTTTCTTTGATTTTTGCCAATGTTATATACCATAATTTAACTAGTATTAAAAAATGACTTTTATTTGTTTATGCATTTTGACAAATTATTTTTGTTTTTTTATATATTTATTTTTATTTTTTTGAGTTCTCATAACTTATAGTATTTCACAAAGGAATGTGTAGTGTATTATCTTGTAAAACAACCATTCATGCTACAAAGAAAATAAAATTCATAGAATATATCGTGTGTATTCTTAAATATGTATTTTAGCTTGGAGTGATGATTTTAAGTAATGTGAGCAAAGTTTACATATGTTGTTAGTTTGCTCATGTTTAGTTTTTCGGAGATGACACATTTGTCCATTGCACTGCAATGTAAATTGCTTGAATATTTCAGACGAAACATTCAAGTTGTCAGTCCTACTTCATTGTGTATTTTATGCATATATTTGCTATATATTTGGAAAACTATTGAACAAGTAGACTCAATATGACACCATATTCACAAGTGTGAGTTATAATCCAATGGATATTCTTATCGTCTTGGAAAAGGATTTTATTATTTTCATATCAATTGATAAATATGTCAACCATAATTTGAATAATGAATTGATATAATATCAAGATCTTTCTTGACCCTCACGAACACTCGTTTAAATTAAATAGACATTTTGATAGTGTGTTCCATTAATTCTAACATTATTTATGAGTGAGGTTAGTGAATGAATGAAAGTTGACTTTTTACTTCATGATTGTCATATGTTTTGTTTGTGTTAAACACTATTCATTGTTACGTATAATGAGCACACTTAGATTTTGAAAATACTTTTTCTTTTATATAACTACTAATGTTTTTAAATGATCCAATTACTCTTGTTTAAACAACCTGAGGTAAAACAAGGTAATTTGTTAAGTGTGTTGTTGAGAATAGATTAAATTGTTTGAAATATTTAGGTGACTAGATTTAACTCATTTACAAGATGTTTGAGTAACATTAAGTCATCTATAGCTATATGCAATGCAAGCATAATTTAGCAACCCTAACGCAAGAAAACTAGCATAAGATCTAGTTAAGTATAAACCGGAAAACTAGCTATAAACTAATAGGGCACTTATGCTTAGATATACAATTAGCTATAATTCAAATAGCACCAATCATCTAATGTATTCTACTAACAAATTAAGACAAAATGAAGTTCACATAATCATATAGCATAACACATAAAAGCACTTGTCGTCGTTTTGTGTATTATATACAATAATGTTTACATAGCTCGATTTTATTTGAAAACAAAATAGTTTCCTCCTCATTTTAAAGATCAATATTTAAAAAATATGAATACTTAAATTTTCAAAGATATACCAACAAGGAATGCCCGAATTGAAGGAAAAGGTAAAATACAAGTTTTATGTTAAAACGAGACACAAATTTTTGACCACCGTGTAGTATTTTGCCTTTCTGACAAATTTAACTTTGAAATGATTATTTTTAAGTATTTTTAAATGAAAGTAGACTCAATTACCTTTAAAACGCCGGGTGGAACAACTTCTATTGAGTTACGGTTAATTTTATATGATTTTTCAAAGTTTCTAAAAAACTGTCAAACAGACAGGCGAACCCCTTAAATATTTAAGGGGACCGCCTTGTATTTAAGGGGGCCGCCCAGACAATTAAAGAGGTCGCCCATCTGGTACTCAAAAATGCAATTTTTGTTAAAAAAAATTATTATATAACTTTGCGGAAATGTGTGAAACTTTCTGAGCTTAATACCAAACATATAACACTTATTTTAAGCATAATTTTATTTCGGGCTAGTATAATTAGTGTATATAACATCAAAACTAATACAAGTTAATCAGCAAAACACTTTTCATATTTAATCCTCCTTAATAGGTAATTTGATACATGGATCGTACTCAATTTTTAAAACCATCTGTTTTGAAAATTAGAGCGACGTGGCTCCTGATACCAATTGTGGAAAACTAGAAGGAGGTTGAATAGTTTTACCTCTTTTTAATTTGTACAATGCTTATTTGAAAACCTTCAATTAGAGTTTAGTATGAAAACAACATATAATCAATATGATCAATTATATATGTGTGCTTTTGGATTTGTTTTCAAAACTTAGTTTTATGAATGGAGCTTTGGTTGATCTTTAAGTGAATACATTTTTCTTTTAAAATCTTAAAACGTTTTGTATCAAATTATCGATTAAGTTAGACTCAACATGAGAAGTGTGAATAATACGTCTATGTCCATTAGACCATATCATATAATTATACATCCTATCACAATATTCACTTCTATCTAAAACATAATCAACATCACAACAATATAAGCAACAACTAAGACATATAGGCAAGGATAGATATAAAGCGATAAATGCAAGAATAAATGAAAAGAGATAAGAGAAAGGAAATGCAAACCGGACACGATGATTTATAGTGGTTCGGCTACAAGGACACCTTCCTTGCCCTACTCCACTCCCCGAGTCACCTACTCGAGAGTTTTCTTCACTACTCAACAAGCTCCCTTTTGGCGGAGAAAACCTTACACACCTTTGCTTACACCTTTTAACGACACTAAGCAAAATGTCGAGTTCTAATTGTAGCTAGAACCAATCTCACAACTCTTCACAACTTCTACACAACTAGCGCACACCACAACTACTACACTACTTCTCATAACTTTACTACTTCTTCCTCACAATACCACTTCTTCCCAACACTACTTCTTTTCACAACTACATGCCTTCTTCACACTACTCTTCTTCATACTTCTTCTTAATCACCTATCAACTCAGTACTAAGTAAGATCATCTTGATCTACTTATTACATATGCTTACATAACCTACTTCTACAACTTCACATCAATACTAAATAGATTCTAATACTTCTTAGACTTGATGATAAGAAATATTCTTCTCTTGCACTTTGAGTGGTGAAGGATTGAATCACTTGAAACAAAAGCTTATAATCTTATGATCAAATGATTTAGAAGGATGTTTAGAAAGGATTGGGACTGAAAATTTTAGTGCAAAAGGTGAGGAAAAATTACAGAAATGAACCAATATTTATAGGCAAAAGAATCTGACAACAGGAGTGTGCCGGCCCCCTTAAATGGTGGCCGGCCCTCTTAAAATAAAGGGGGCCACCCTTACAATTAAGGGGGCCGCCCTCCTGTAACGGCCAGATTTTTTGTCCTTTACTGATGAAAGTTTATTTGGTGAAAAACTAACGGATTTTGGTTAAAAATTTGAATTCATATATTTGTTATGAATTAAACATTTTCCTATAATTACCAAAAGTGTTTTTCAAAAATATATAAAATGTTTATAACATTTTATAAACTTTGTAGTATTTAAATAAAAATCCCTTTGATCATAAAATGTATTAGACATTTGTTTATACATACCTTAAGTAATTGTTGAAGCATACTTGAGACGTTGAGATGTCGAGAGATGTTGACGTACGAATGCATAGATGATTTGTGATCACAAGTAACTTAAGCACTTTACGTATGTGTTGTACGTGACATCTTGCATCATCAAAAAAGTGAAGCCTTTCATTCGGAGATTTGCCTTTTATTTGATTCATCTTCCATCCATCTTGCATACATAAATATCTCTTCATGCCAGCAGTAACTTGAGCTAGTGAAGGCTTTCTTGGTCTCTTTGGCCCTTTCTTGGTAGAACTTATCATATCATCTAAAGCTTGATCATTCTTTATAGCAATGTAATCACCAAGCTGAGCAGATCTTTGTTCCACAGTAAGAGTCCTATCTGCAAGAAGTTGGATGGCTTTGGCTTTAACTTCTAGGTTGTTGTTGATCATCAACTCTATCTCTTCTTCACTTGGTTGATAAACTAGAGTTGGATCATTCACCATTTGAATGTTTTGAAGTCTTTTAGCCTCCATGAAACCTGCAATATCATCTTCAGCATTCTTTCTTGCAAGTTCTTCCTCTTGAGTTTTTCTTGCAACTTCTTCATCAAGAGCTAATTGTGCTGCAACTCTTGGTTTAACCTTCTTATGTTGTAAAGATGCTTCTTCTACTGTCATTGGAACTTTGCCTTTCTCCTTTCTTTTCTTTTCATACTCTGTTTCTTCAATAGTTTCTTCTTGGATAACACTATCAGTACCTTCCATAGTTTGTAAGGTAGTGTTGTTGCAGCAGTTCCATCTGGAATTTGACTTGTTGCAGTATCATGTGTGTCTTTTTGAGCATCCAAGTCTAAGATCTCTGTTTCTTCTTGAAGAAACTCCTCTGTATCTTGTTGTTGAAGTTCTTCAGTTGTTTGTTGTTGATCTTGATCTTCACCAAATTCCATATCTGCACCATCTCCTTCTTTTTCTTCAAAATTAAGTCTCCTCCCCTCAGTCTATGCATTGGTTTTCCTCCCCTGTTTGGGAGAATCACCATCATCATCATCATCGTCAGTGTCATCACCCTTTGAGCTTGATGTGGATTCCATAATTTGAACCCTTCTTTTGCTCTTCAGATGTTGTATCTCCTCTTGCAGCTTTCCAATTTCAGTGAAGAGAGCTTGGTTTTCTTTGGCATGTTGTCTTTTGGTCTTAGCCAAATCCTCTTCCAACTTAGCAACATGTTGAGACAATTTTGTACAAACTTCCTTCAATTCCTTTAAGTTAGCACTTCTCTTAGCACTTCCAACTGTGTTACCAGTTGTGAGCGGTGCATCATGGAACATAGACTCAGTGTCTTCTCTAGCTGGACTAGAAAAGACTCCAACACTTGTAACTAAACCATGAGGTTGAGGCACAGTGAATGTTGCCATAGAAGAAGAGACATTCCTATTTCTCCTCCTATATGTATGTGTAACACTGGGAATGTGGGATGTTGTTGGAACAACAATGGGTGTGTTTTGTGGATCAGTTGGGCTTACTGACCCAACACCCTGTACCTATTGTAGAAAAACCAACATTGGTCCTGACAATGGTTTTTCTTCCCTTGTCCATCCTTTTGTTTTCATAGACATATTTTGAAAAACTTTTTGCTACAAACAAGGAGTGGGCAAAATTATTTTATAGGGAAGCAAAAGATTGTTTTACTTTGAGAAAAAGTTGGACAAATCTTGGATACATAAAAAATTTGTGTTCAGAATCTGCATTCTTTATCATGCTTTCAAAAATCATTTTAGAAAAATTATATTTTTCATGTTTTGAAATACATACAAGAGCAATAGCAATAGCAATATTGCTACTGAATTGCTCCCATGACGATTTTTTGAGGCCTAAAAATGAAGAAGAGTGTGTATCAAAAATCTCCAGTTTGGTGAAAAAAAAACCTTTATTTAAAGTGAGTTTGCCATTTGATACATCATACCCCAGTTTTGAAATTCCTTCTAAAATATCTGTGTTGGTCATATCTATGGTACTATTTGAGTCATCCAGTCGAAGATGCCTTCTAATGGACGTCTCAATAACATAGAAAAGTTGTCCATCCACAGTTGCACTTAGTACAGGTATAGGTGTATCCTCATCATCATCCTCAATAGTTATGGCTTTAGCACTAAGCCAAACCTGGTTGAGTTGTGAGGAATAGAGAGTGGGACTTATAGTGAGAGCATAATGGAGATAGGAATGGTTGAGATAGTCAATGATTTCCCAGAACTTTGATCCATCCTTCACCTCTGTTTTCACCAGATAAGCAACTTCATTGTGTTGATCAACAAACTTTAGAACAGCCATTTGTAGAAGATGATAAGAGTGAAAACTTGAATGATTGATTGCAAATTGAAGGATGATTATAGCCAATTGAGTTGTTAAGTTAAAACTGTAAGGTTTGAGAATTAAGTGCAATAGAGACTTATCAATTAGGAAAGAAGTTATCTTTGGTAAAAGAATAATGTAACTTTGTAAAGAGATAATTCTCATATATTCAACCCTATAATCATGGTAACTAAACAGTTTTTACCAATGGCTATAATTAAAAATTCGTTACCAACACAGCAGTTGTAACGGCTAGATCATCAGTATAAACTTAGCACTATCAGTACTAACTTTTTCAAAAAATTTCAAGAGCTGTAGGAACATAAAATAGATTGAAAGCACTGTTCCAACATAGATTTTAGCAAACTAACAGCTATCAACAGATTTGATAAGTCTTTACCATTAGTCGTTTGCTATGGACTAGCCAACTCTTCACTGTGAGATATGGTGAGTTGATAACCATATAGTTTTGGTAAACTATCAACCATAAACGAATTTGTTAAGTCTTTACCAAGAGCCGTTTGCTTTGGACTAGTTGGTTCTTATATGGGTTAGATATGGTGAACCAATAACCATTTTTTGTGTGATTAGTAACACATTGTTCCATACCAAAGCACACTGTAACCAATGCAAGTAAAATCATCTTTTCTTGCCTGCAAATGTTAGTCTAAAACCAAAGAAAATACACACAAAGCATTTTTCATTGAAACAATTAAGAACAGGACTAACAATGCATAATGACAAAAGCAACTAAACTTTTGGAGCCCAAGCCATTACTGACTTGATTCTTCGTTTTTCATCAATGAAAGTATGTTTCTTAAAAATCATAGATGCTTTGTCACCTTGAATTGGTCTCCAACCCATTGTGTTGTGGCTTTCATGCCATTTCCCATATTACCCTTAACAGCTTTCTTTTGCCTATCAGTAGAAACTTTCGGCCTAACAGTGGGAACTTTTGGCTTAGCAGTTTCAACTTTAGGTACCCATTTTTGATTGTGCCTAGCTGTTTATTGAAAAAGGACTTGTTAACTGTTTGAGCTTTCTTGTAATTTGAAATTTTTGGTTTTGCTCTTGAAACAGTTGGTCTTGGATACACAGTTTTGTTTTGTCTAGCAGGACAAAATTGTTTTGTGCCAGAGTTCAACACAACTGATCTATGTATCATTTTAACATTAGAGTGAGTTTGAATTGAAACATAACTATTCACTCTAGGTTGTTTGTTCCCAAATACCCTTGTATCCCTTGGACTTACCTTTTTCCATGGGTTATTTTCACAATATGCAGCAAAGTGGTCAAAACTACCACATAAAAAACAAGTTTTGTTTTGCATAACAAAATCACTTCCTAGTTGTTGAGATTTCATATTATTCCAATTCTTTTGGTTACCTCTAGGTTGTGACCTGTACATCTCTGCATATCTAACATTATTCCTAACTGCTTTTACTTTTTCTTGTTTGACCACCTTAGGAACCTCAGTAATTTCTACTTTAACCTTTGGCCTAGTGGCAGGAACAAACTTGACAGGGTTTGTTTCATTAGTAATTTTAGGCAACTCTTCAGCCTTGGTTTCACTAGTACTTTCTTGTGCCTTAGGATCATAACCTGGAAATTTGATGTACGCAGGATTACGACGACGCAACAGGTTTTACCTCTCAAGGGATCTCAAGAGGCTTACAATCCCACCAGGCAGTGTACCTGACCGATGTAGTATAGTGTAGTGGTAAGTACGGGGGATTGATCGTTCTCCACAGGGAATAGTGTTCGTTAGGTATAAAAAAACTACTCTAATTAGGTCTAAGGGTGAGGGAAGATTATTTTTGTATTTTTATATTTTTTTTAAAGCAAGTAAAATATCGGGTTTCAAAGAGTGAGCGGAATTAGTTGCTAGTCAACTAACCCAAAAACTACTATTGCAAATAAAATAAAAATAACTAAACTAAGTGGTTGTGAAACTTATATGGAGACAAATGTGTTTACTTAGATTTCCTTACTCCCTAACTATCTTTTATTGGTTAATTAGTGTGTATTAATTGCGTGGATGACGGGTGTATTCCTTAATACCAGTCGTGGGATGGCGTACGTACTTCCCCAACTCTATAAGCTCCTACTTCACTCCTATGTCGAGCCCTGCTAGAAGCTCCTAACATGGGATCATTAGAATTCGCTCATGCATTAAATACAACCATAAAAACCTAGTACGCATTGGTTCATGTTTCTTAAGACGTTCAAGCACGTTACCATATAGGAAATTGGCCAGTTTTCTTAAGCCTAACATCGATAAACATTCATCGAATACAAGTAATAACACACCAACAACCAATAATCAATAGTTAGGTTTCATTAGATCTAAGCAAACACAAGATAAACCTAGCCTAGCATGTTAATTGAAAGACAAGCATAAGATATAATTAACCAACACATAGACATATTGATTAATTTGAATGAAGACTTATCTTTAATTGAACACGGAAGGATCAAGGGTGAAAAAACCCTTGAAAAAGCTGTCAAAATCGTCTAGGGTTCTGTTCCCAAAACTTGCACACTTATGAATGAAAAATAGAAAAGTATATATAGAAAATATACTTTGACGGCGTCAGGCTTTAGGTGCTGACGCTGTCAGCTCGCCGCCATTAGGGTTCTCGGATGGCCTAGATCCATGTCTGACGCCGTCACTTGTAAATATGCTCTGGGTCGTCACTATTTAGCTTAACACCTGACGGCCTAGGATTATTAACACCTGACGCCGTCAGGTGTTATTTCCAAGTTTTCTTCTTAGGGCGTCACGAATAGTCTGAATCCACTCCTTTGTCATAGTTGGCTGACGGCGTCACCTTGTGACTCTGACGCCGTCAGGTAGGATTTCCAGCATGATTTTGAGACTTTGTCTTTTTCTTCACTTTATGCTCCAAAAACGCCTAAAATGATGTGTTTTCCAGAATTCTTCTGAAAAGTACCTAAAATGACAAAAGGAACGATTTAGGGCAATATTTGATCATATTAACTCGAATTAGGGCTTAAATAACCCCTTAAAACGGGTACACTTTTCACCTCATCAAATACCCTTACACTTGGAAATAACATGTCCTCAAGCAAATAGGTTTTTATTCAATCAAAATATGAGTTTGGGGTCATTTAACACTAATATAAAGGTAATTACAAATAGTGTTTGGATACTCTTATCTCTCAGGTGTCATAGAATTATATCTCATAAATGAAAACGGAAAATATCTCTCACTACCTATCATAGCAAATAGATTACCATAGGCTTGGGAGAGGATCAATTACTCCTCCACTAGGCGTAAGCACCTAAGATAAACTATCAAAGAGGGCTTTCCAAAGGGTTGTAA
>LBNU01001512.1:81996-95582 GCA_014162995.1 Artemisia annua
TGCTAGGAAATGTCCTAAGTCCCAGTTGCTTTTTCATTATAAGATTGTAGTGGGCTCTAGTCATGATGTTTATGGGAGACTTAAGATCTATGTAAGCTTTCCAAACATGCAAGTGACCTATATTGCATGGTATGTTAAGGTTGGTAGGGTCACCGGTTTTGATGATTGGATTACCTAGGAAGTATGGTGTCTCGGGGTCATTGAATAGATACTTATGGTATGCCCGCTCTTCCCTAGTTGGTAACCTATTGAAGTAGTCCACTTCATCATCTACTTCTTTAATCTCACTTTTCCTAATTTCCTTATCTACCTCGACTTTCTTGACCTCATCCTTAGGTTCACTATTATCCTCACTTCTATCAATTGGTTTAATGGTGCCAAGGTTGACGAAGTGGACATGTTTGGATGAAGAAGGGTCTTTAACTTGAGGTCCGCTATTTGTGTTCCTAGCGTCCTTATGTGGAGGTGATAGCACTTGGTTATTGAGGGCTTTCAATAAGTTGTCTATCTTATTGGTCATCTCCATAAATTGAGACATCAATCCTTCGAGATTATTGGTACTACCATTGTTGTTGGAAGGATTGTTGTTGAAAGTACGGTTTGGGTAGGAACCGTTTGATTGGAAACGATTAGGTGGGTTGGAAGAATTGGGTTGTTGTGCATTTTGGTTTTGCTTCCACCTAAGGTTTGGGTGATTTCTCCATGAGGGGTTGTATGAATCACCGTAAGGGTTTGGCTCGGGTTTGAAAGTGTACCACTTGTCTCCCGCTCCGTCGGTACGCGAGGATGCGTAGTCCGCAAAAGCTTTTTCGGGGAGTTCCATGCAATCACGAGTGTCGTGGGGACCACTACATAATTCGCACGAAGAAGTGATTTTGTTCACTTGGCTTGAAGGTTTAGGAGCCTCGTAGGATTTCATAAGAAACTTGACTTGGTCTTCAAATTCTATGATCCTACTGTCGGAAGTGCTTGAATTATTCGAAGGCAAAGATATTGCCTTGACCGTTTTATTCAAATCACGGGGATCATTCCAACTTTCGTTGTCATAGAGAGCAAGATCTTCTAGGAGATACGATGATTGTTCCGCACTTAGAACACGTAGCTTACCACCGGCCGCTTGGTCAATGGCTTGCCTCGTGGGGAGATTGATAAGGTCATAGAAGATTTGGACTTGGAACCAAAGGTCTATGCCATGATGAGGGACTTTTTGGAGTAAGTCCTTTAATCGAGTCCATGCCTCGTAGAGGGTTTCGCCTTGACGTTGTTGGAACGCCAAGATATCATTCCTTAGCTTGGTAGTTCTTCCCGGTGGGAAAAATTGAGCTAAGAAGCGAGTTGTGAGATCATCCCAAGAGTGATGGATCCTGCGGCGCGGTCAGACCGCCTCTACACCGCCCGGCACCTGCACGGCATCCACGTCGGTCCGCACGAGAGAATCTGGCAGAGAGCAGTCGGCGTCGTCTGTCGACCGTTTAAAACCATCCAACAGGTCCGCTGGATACCTCCGCACTCTTAAGAACACCTGTGACGGTGTTCACCTTACCGATTTCGCACGGAACAGTCCATGGAATGCACATCCGCTTTGCACCAACCGGATGGTGTCGGATCGCAAGGGAGACACATTGGCTCCTTGGGTGAGCTCAATGGTGTTTCGATAGCCTTGGTGGCTAGGACGAGAGTACTCTCCTAAAGTACGGGCTCTAGGAGGTTGGTTTGGTTGTGGTGGTTGTTGTGGTGGTGGGTTGTTGGGATCGAGGATATTACCACCTTCCATGATGTCGGATGGTAATGGTTACGAACAAAAACACGAAGAAATAAGATAGACTAAAGAAAAACGTAAAAAAATAAAATAAAAATCTCACTAGAAAGGAATCTAGTGAGTAGACCTAATAAAATAAAAATTCAACCTAAGCAATAACTATTCCTCGGCAGCGGCGCGAAAAACTTGATACGCGGGATTGCGACCACGCAACAGGTTTTACCTCTCAAGTGATCTTGGGAAGCTTGCAATCCCACCAGGCAGTGTACCTGACCGATGTAGTATAGTGTAGTGGTAAGTACGGGGGATTGATCGTTCTCTCACAGGGAATAGTGTTCGTTAGGTATGAAAAACTACTCTAATAGGTCTAAGGATGAGGGATGATTATTTTTTGTATTTTTATATTTTATGAAAGCAAGTAAAATATCGGGTTTGAAGGAGTGGGCGGAATTAGTTGCTAGTCAACTAACTGATGAGACGAAAAATGTTACGTTTTTAGGGGTCGGTTTGAGTCCTAATTCGTATGCTTTTGGTTTGGATTTCACCCAAAGTCGTTTCTTTTCTCATTCTAGGTACTTTTGAAGGGAAAATCACAAAAGAAGCATTTTCGGGCGTTTTCGGAGTGAAAAAGTGCGGAAAACAACAAAAACTCAAAAGACCTTGAAGATTACAGAAGGTGACGCCGTCACACTATACAAGGTGACGCCGTCAGGAACAAGTGAAGTCCAGAATTGGAAAAATACTCGTGACGGGCCAGAGAGTTCGTAGTGCAAATTGGTGACGCCGTCAACCAAGGCCGTCAGATCTGGAACCAGCAATTATGACCACGTCAAGGAAGGCCGTCTGAAAACCCTAATCGCCGAGCTGACGACGTCACCTATTGGGTTGACGCCGTCAGCCCGCGTTTTCTATATATATAGAACGATTTTTCTTTACTTTATATAAAACTTGGAGAACTAGAGTCGAATTTTGGTGTGAAGAACTTTAGGGTTAAACCCTAGTTCGTGTATTAGTGACCTTAGAGGGTATCCTAACCCCTCTAACTTGCATGTTTAATCCAAGATAAGTCTTTATTCATACAATATGTCTATGTGTTGTGTGATTTATGCTTGTACTTGTCTTTCTTTTAACATGCTAGGCTAATTTACTTTGTGTTTGCTTAGATCTAATGAAACCTAACTATTGATTATCATGTGATGTGTATGTTGTGATTGTATTTGGATGAATGTTTCATCTACGTTAGACTAGAGAAAACTGGCTAATCTCCTATACGGTAACAAGCTTGAACGTCTTTAGAAACGTGAATCGTATGTGCGTTATCGATTTTAAGGTAGTATTTCATGCATAGGTTGCTATCGGTGAGCTCATGATAGGATGCTTGACGTATCGTCATAGAGTGAGGTAGGAACTTATAGAGTTAGGGAATTGAACGCACTCCCTACGACTTGTTAGGAATACACCCGTCATCCACGCAAACTCAACATACTAATTACATGGTAAAAGATAGTTAGGGAGTAATGAAATCTAAGTAAACACTATTCTCCACCACTGATTTTCTCTAAAACAAAAAAATACAAAAATATAAGTAGCTTAGAAGTAGATAACTTGGGTTAGTTGACTAGCAACTAATTCCGCCCTATCCTCCAAAACCAGAGATTTTACTGCTTTCATAAAATATAAAAATACAAAAAGAATCTTCCTCCACCCTTAGACCTAGATTAGAGTAGCCTTTAGCCTAACGAACACTATTCCCTGTGAGAGAACGATCAATCCCCCGGTACTTGCCACTTCACTATACTACATCGGTCAGGTACACTGCCTGATGGGGATTGCAAGCTTCTCGAGATCCCTCGAGAGGTAAAACGTAGTGCGTGTTGCAATCCACGCGCATCACTAACCCAAAAACTACTATTGCAAATAAAATAAAATAACAAGAAAATAAAAGGTTGTGAAACTTATATGGATACAAGTGTGTTTACTTAGATTTCCATACTCCCTAACTATCTTTTACCGGTTAATTAGTGTGTATTAATTGCGTGGATGACGGGTGTATTCCTTAATACCATTCGTAGGGTGGCGTACGTACTTCTCCAACTCTATAAGCTCCTACTTCACTCCTATGTCTAGCCTGCTAGAAGCTCCTAACATGGGATCATTAGAATTTGCTCCTGCATTAAATACAACCATAAAAACCTAGTACGCATTGGTTCATGTTTCTTAAGACGTTCAAGCAAGTTACCGTATAGGAGGTTAGCCAGTTTTCTTAAGCCTAACATCGATAAACAATCATCCAATACAAGTAATAACACACCAACAACCAATAATCAATAGTTAGGTTTCATTAGATCTAAGCAAACAAAAGATAAATCTAGCCTAGCATGTTAATTGAAAGACAAGCATAAGATATAATTAACCAACACATAGACATATTGATTATTTTGAATGAAGACTTATCTTTAATTGAACATGGAGGAATCAAGGGTGAAAAACCCTTGAAAAGGCTAACAAAATTGTCTAGGGTTTTGTTCCCAAAAGTTGCACACCAATGAATGAAAAATAGAAAAGTATATATAGAAAATACACTCTGACGGCGTCAGCTTATACGCTCTGACGCCGTCAGCTCGCCGCCATTAGGGTTCTCGGATGGCCTAGATCCATCTCTGACACCGTCGCTTGTAAACTTGCTCTTGGCCATCTCTTTAGTACCTGAAATGACAAAAGGAACGATTTAGGGCAATATTTGATCATATTAACACGAATTAGGGCTTAAATGACCCCCTAAAACGGGTACACTTTTCACCTCATCAACGTACCCACTGGGACTCATTTCATTATTAGCCATAGGCACCTTGGCCTTCATCAATTTCTTGACCTGCCTTTCGATGTTTTCAAACAGTTGCTCTTGGGTTGCATTCATGCAATCTGGACTTCCCTCCTCCAAAAAAATTGGGTCCTTCCATTCTTCTTCTTCTTCGTATTGTGCTAAGTCCTCAATAACTTCCCGACACTTATCAACACTCAGCCTACTTAGTCTACCATTTGCGGTGTAATCCATGGCCCTTCTAGTTTGATGATTGGAACCATCATAAAAGATTTGGATTTGGAGCCAAAGATCAATACCAAGATGATGGATTTTTTGAAGTAAGTCCTCGAATCGAGGCCATGCCTCGTAGAGGGTTTCACCTTGACGTTGTTGGAACATCAAGATATCATTCCTTAACTTTGTAGTTCTTCCCGGTGGGAAAAATTGAGCAAGGAAACGAGTGGTGAGATCATCCCAAGAGGTGATGGATCCTGCGGGTTGACGCTCAAGCCATTGACTAGCTTGGTCTCGCAGAGAGAATTGGAAGAGACGCAATCGGGTCGTCTCTCGAGTGTTAACATCAAGGTCTATGGAATCTACGATTTTGAGAAAGTCCTTGAGATGTTGATCTGGATCTTCGGAACGAAGTCCATGGAATGCACATCAGCTTTGCACCAACCGGATGGTGTTGGATCGCAAGGGAGACACATTGGCTCCTTGGATGAGCTCAATGGTGTTTCGATAGCCTTGGTGGCTAGGAAGGGAGTACTCTCCTAAAGTGCGGGCTCTGGGAGGTTGGTTTGGTTGTGGTGGGTTTTGTTGTGGTGGGTTGATGGGATCCATGATGGCGGATGGTAATGGTTACGAAAAAAGGAACGAAGAAAAAGATAGACTAAAGAAAACCTATAAAAATAAAATAAAAATCTCACTAGAAAAGAATCTAGTGAGTAGACCTAAATAAAAATAAAATTCAACCTAAACAATAACTATTCCCCGGCAGCGGCGCCAAAGACTTGATGCGTGGATTGCGGTCTACGCAAAAGGTTTTACCTCTCAAGGGATCTTGAGTAGCTTACAATCCCCACCAGGCAGTGTACCTGACCGATGTAGTATAGTGTAGTGGAAAGTATCAGGGGATTGATCGTTCTACTTGGGGAATAATGTTCTTTAGAATTGAAAACTACTCTAATTAGGTCTAAGGGTGAGGGATGATTCTTTTTGTATTTTTTTATTTTCTGAAAGCAAGTAAAATCTCGGTTTTGAAGAAGTGGGCGGAATTAGTTGCTAGTCAACTAACCCAAATAACTACAAATGCAATAAAAGTAAAATAACAAGAAAATAAATGTGCGAAAAACTTATATGGAGAAAAACGTGTTTACTTAGGTTTCACTACTCCCTAGCTATCTTTTATTGGTTGATTAGTTTGTTACAATTGCGTGGATGACGGGTTGTATTCCTTAATACCATTCGTGGGGGCGTGTACGTCCTTCCCCAACTATATAAGATCCTATCTCTTCCTATGACGACACGTTTAGTATCCTATCATGGCCTCATTAATATTCTATTATGCATTAAACACAACCAATTAAATGGTAGTACACATCCGATTCATGTTTCCTAAGACGTTCAAGCAAGTTACCAATAGGAAGTTAGCCAGTTTTCTTAAGCCTAACATTGAAATCATTCATCCACAACAATTAATAACCAACCATCAACCAATAATCAATAGCTAGGTTTCATTACATCTAAGCAAACAAAAGAAAAACCTAGCCTAGCATGTTAATGTAAAGACAAGCGTAAGATAGAATCAAACAACACATAGACATATTGAATGATTAATGGAAGACTTATCTTTAATTAAGCATGGATGAAACAAGGGTGAAAAACCCTTAAAAATATTGTAAAACTCGACCTAGGGTTTATCCCAAAGTTATCCCAAAAGTTCTCTCTCTCATGAATTAAAAATAGAAAAATATATATAGAGAATTCAACTTGACGGCGTCACGTTGTAGCCCCTGACGCCGTCACCTCGCCGTCAAAGCAACTCTCGGATTTCTCAGATCCACTCTTGACAACGTCACCTTTTAAAACTTTCTGGGTCGTCTCCTTTTGCTCCAACACGTGACGGCCTAGGCGTCACAAAGGGTGACGCCGTCACGCTTTAAACTCCAAAATCTTTCTGGCGCGTCTCGTGTAAACTTCATATCCACCTCTTTGTCAACACATGACACCGTCACCTTGTAAGGTGTGATGTCGTCAGGTACTGTTTCCCGCATATTTTGAGACTTTGTCGTTTTCTTCACTTTTATGCTCCAAAAACGTCTAAAATGCTTCCTTTTTTAGATTTCTTTTTCAAAGTACCTAAAATGACAAAAGGAACGATTTAAGGCAATATTTGATCAAATAATTACGGATTAGGGCTTAAATAACCCACTAAAAGCGTAACACTTTTTGCCTCATCAGATACCTTAGATATTACAATTGCACTTGATTTTTGTTTTGTTTAATAGTAGATGTGTAATAAAACTGAGAGAAATACTTGTTAAGGCAATTTTAGCACCAAATTTAAATTTTTTTACAACATTTAGGAGTGAAACTTTAATCTTAATAAGCGTCTCATGGATAGGACTTATATGATTAGCACAAAAACCGTACCACTCAAAAATTTCCAACCCAAATATGTGAGGTTCGCCCCTAGATTTGTTAGGAAAAAGCATTTATTATTAGTACTTGTGAGTGTACCGGTAGTACTTAGATTCTAGAACTTGCGTTAGCGATGCATCCCGAGACCACAACTGAGACTACATTCGTGTAGTTAGGATTTACTACATGATAAGAGGCATTAGGATAACCCGTGTTTTAAGCATGTTTATAAAATTACATTGACTTCATTTGTCAAGTAATTCTCCCACACCTTTGCGATGTACTCATTTTTAGTACACGATACCCCTAGTACACCCCTCAGAGCCTATCTTTTTCGTTTCTAACTTTAAGCATTTTACTTAAAGGAATAATTTGTTTACAATCCACCCCCAAATGTACACCCAAANACTACCATCCCGTTCATTTTATTTATTCATGTTTCTTTTATTTCATAGTTAGCTCAAGTTGAGTCGAGTCTTGGCTTAGCAATGCCACTTTGTATATGTAATTGACCAAGACAATTGACTTGCCACCAGTAAAATATCCCTTGTCCAACAAACCGTTTTTTCCATATCCCTTCACCTACATTATAACCCTTGAAAAGCCCTCTTTGATAGTTTATCTTAGGTGCTTACGCCAAGTGGTGGAGGTTTTTTATCCTTTCCCAAGCCTATGGTAATCTATTTGCTATGACAAGTAGTGAGTGATATTTTTCCATTTCCATTAGTGATATATAGATTTATAACACCCGAGAGATGAGAGTATCCAAACACTATATGTGAGGTGCTAGTGTATAATTTCCGTGCTTATTTTAATTAAAGTAGAACGATCACTTGTTGTAATTACATTTATATTAATGTTAAATGACCCCTAAATTGTATTTTAATTGGTATAAAAGCTCATTTGCTTGAGGACAAGCAAATCTCAAGTGCAAGGGTATTTGATAAGGAAATATTATTTACGCTTTTAAGGGGTCATTTAAGCCCTAAATCGTGATATTATGATCAAATATTACCTCAAATCGTTCCTTTTATCATTTTAGGTACTTTGGGCAAGAATTCTGGAAAATGGAGCATTTTGGGCGTTTTTGGAGTCAAAAGTGAAGAAAACGACAAAGTCAAGAAACCATGCTGGAAATTGTACCTGACGGCGTCAAGAGTCACAAGGTGACGCCGTCACTTGAAGATTCAAGAGGTAGATAACAAGTTTACACTTGACGCGCCAGAAAAGAATATGAAGATTATAACGTGACGGCGTCACGTTATAAAAGGAGTAGGCCGTCACGTATGCCATAAAGAGTGACGGCCCAGAAGACCTCAAAGGGGGACGGCGTCAAGCAATTGGATTGGACGACAAGAAACCCTAACCATGGCGAGATGACGGCGTCAGCCACAAGGGGACGCCGTCACATATGTAAATCTATATATAGTTTTGGATTTTTCATTCATTAGTGTGGAACTTTGGTATGGAATTTTTGTGCAACATACCCTAGACGATTTTCACAGCTTTTGTAAGGGTTTCAAACCCTTCTTTCACCCATGTTTAATTGAAGATAAGTCTACCATTTAATCATTCAATATGTCTATGTGTTGTTTGATTATCTTTTATTCTTGTCTTTCTTTTAACATGCTAGCTTAGGTTTTTTTAGTGTTTGCTTAGATCTAATGAAACCTAGCTATTATTTATTGATTGTTGGTTTGTTTAATTGCATTGGGTGATTGGTTTTGCGTTAGGTTTAAGAAAGCTGGCCAAATTCCTATATGGTAATTTGCTTGAACGTCTTAAGAAACGTTTCTTGGTTGTGTACACTAGAGTTGTTGGTTGTTTTTAATGCGTAAGTGACTATTGGGGAGGCCATGATATGATACTGGGTGTCTGTCATAGGAAGAGATAGAAGCTTATAGAGTTGGGGAATTTCGTACACACCCCCACGACTCGTATTAAGGAAACAACCCTTCATCCAAACAATTATAACAAACCAATTAATTAATAAGAGATAGCTAGGGAGTAAGGAAATCTAAGTAAACACATTTTCTCATCATAAGAAGTTTCACTAATTTACTTTTCTTGTTATTTTATTTTTATTGCATTAGTAGTTATTTGGCTTAGTTGACTAGCAACTAATTCCGTCAACTCTTCCAATACCCGAGATCTTTACTTTGCTTTCATAAAATATAAAAATACAAAAAGAATCATCCCTCACCTTTAGACCTAGTTCACGTAGCTTTCAATCCTAACGACACTATTCCCCTGGAGAACGATCAATCCCCCGGTACTTGCCACTCACTATACTACATTGGTCACGTACACTGCCTGGTGGGGATTGCAAGCTTCTCAAGATCACTTGAGAAGTAAAACCTTTTGCAAGGTTGAAAAACCACGCATCATGCATCGTCTATAGTGATTGATTGACGAAAAAATCGATATTAATAATGGTTGTGGTAAACCATTATTTTCCAAATATTTTGCTTGAATCCAAAGAAGGATAAGCATTTAGACACAACGTCTAATTGAATAGAAGCATGTAACACATATATGCACACATATATTATCTAGCATGCAAACATGAAACAAGCAATCACATAGTCACATAAGCTCATATAGCAAATTGTCATATAGCAAGCATGATAGTCAAGGTTGTAAGAAAACGTACCTTGGCCGTTAGCTATCCTTAATTACACATTACCATAGAATGTGTTGTACTTGATGCAACACTTAATAACACTAAAGAGGCCTTAACGTTCATTGCGAGATCATGAATATCAACTTATGTCTTCTAAGGGCTTCCTTTACATATCTAAAGACATAACTAGCAAACAAACTTGGTACCCAATTTCTCATGGGTCCGAGATGGTTAGTCCGAAACATCCATTGCATTTATAAGAAATTTGTAAGGATGTCACCAAAAGATAAAAAAATGTTTCATTACATTTTATTCCTATTTCTTAACCAACTATCACTAATGATGGTTATTATCTTTATCAAAACAGTCAAATTTATATTTGTCTAAGTGGTTTAACAAATTCTATTTGTTTTGACTTGCTAGTTGAGCACTCACACGAATCATAGCCTAAACCCATTCTATTTCCAAATGCTTTTTGACTACTTAGTAAATTCTTAAGAGACTTAGAGCTCTTTTCAAATTTTGCAAGTGTATTAGCCATTTCACTAGTTTCCTTAATCTCATTGTTATAATCTTGACATATCTTACATCCTAGATCAATTTCTATACCACTTTGAAGTCTAGACATTTTATCTTCTAAGATGACTTCTTTTTCAAAATTATCTTTGTATGATCAAAATGTTTCATTCTCCAAAAATGATTTTCTACTTATGTTGCATAGATTATTAAGTTCAATATCTATTTTTGAAAATTCTAGAATGAAATGATCATAACAAAAATGTTCAATTTCAGAATGTACCTCACTTGATGAATCAACCTTTTGATTAGTTTCGCATTCAAGGTACATGTTGTCTTCTCCATCGGTATCACTTCAAGACTCGTAGATTAGTATACTATCTAGGTTGCTTAGAAGATCCTTGTCGGCGACATTACCTACATCAAAGACACTTGAACTAGTAGTACATGCATCTACTTCAACTAAATGTTTTTGTTAATAACTTATTTTCATCATCTTTGGCTTGAACATTTCCTTGATGAAATTTTAAAATATTTTTCCACATGTCATTTGCCGTTTCACATAAAATTATTCTATCATATTGATGAGTGTGTAAATACTCATCATTTTTGTCCCATCTGAACTGCAAAAACATTTAAAAACACTCAGAAATGCCTCAAAATACAGAAAATATCCCTGGATTGTGTTTTATATGTTTCAGGTGTAAAATAATTGAAAACAGATGAAAAACGAACAAAGATTGCATAATTGGCAGTTTCAGTCCCTCAACTTTCAGAACTTAACAAAATCAGTCCCTGAGCATTTATGTTGGATGAAAAGTCAACAAAGGTCCTTGGGAATTCACAAGTTGTCACAATTGGTCCCTGGGTGAAAAGTTTCAAAAGTTTACAAGTTTGGTCCCTAAAGTTTCACAATTGGCAGAAATGGTCCCTGATGATTAATTTTGAGAAATATTCAGCAAAGGTCCTCACACTATTCATACTTGGCAATTTTAACCCTTGTGACACTTTGGAACAGTTTCATTTTCAGTCCCTTGAAAATCAAAAAATTACAAAATTGGTCCTTGTGATAATACTAAACCAAGCGGACCCCTTTATTATTACTAAACCCAAAATCCAATCCAACCCAAAAAAAACACAAACACAACCCTGGTCCAGTCCAATAAACCCAACCCAACTCCCCCCACAGGCCCACTCCCTTTTTACTAATAAAAATAAACCCCAGTCAAAAAGTCAAATACCACCCCTTCCCTCTCCACCTTCTTCCCTGGTTTTCTGCAAAACCACCCTGGTTTGCCACCCCCCACTAGCAACCATCACATCCCACCATCTCCACCATCATATCCCACCACCCCCTCTTGCAAATAAAACAGTGCAATTTGCTATTTCTCATTTTGGTGCCAAAAAGATTTAAAGGCTGAGATCACTCCAAACTCATCCAAGGGCTAGGATTAATGATGGGAAATGCTCAGAAAACCAAGTGGAACCCTAATTCTCACATATAAAAGGAAGAGAGAAGGAAGAAGACAGTGTGTAGTTTTTTTAGTCTAAAATTAGTGTCGAATTAGTGTAATTTACTCTTTCAAGTGTAATTCTTAGCTTTAAAAGTTTGTATTCAGTATTTTCAAGTGTAATCTCAACTCTTTTTCATAATCAATTGCAATTTTCAAGTTCAATTCAGTTTATGCTTAAAAATTCCTCAAATTCTCATATAACTTTAATAGTGTTTGTAGTTGTTGTTATGGCCTGATTAGCTCATATAAGCTCCTTATAAAGCTTCTCAAAGCTTTTAGAAACATTAAAAATCAGTTTAGTGGAGAAAATCAAAAATACAAAAAAAATAGAAAAATTCAGTGAAAAATAAAAAAATTATTGAAGATGATAAAGAAAGCTGGAGCAGGGTAAATTTTGGATGGCCTTGGGTTAGTGGCTTTATGGAAAGCCTATAGGAGTGTTCTTGGATCCTGGTTCATGGTTCTAAGCTAAATTGCAGTTTGTAAGCCCTTTCTCAAATTATTGCATTTTACTGTAGAATAAGCCTTAAGCTCTTATCTTTGTGTTTTTATGCTTGTTTGCTGTAATTTGGTCATAATCTTGCTTAAAATTGCATGCTTGTTCATCAATATTCATAGTTGCTCATTTGTTCTATTTCATTGCCATTAGCATAAATTGAAATCTTGGTCATTTGTAGTTGTTGTTTGTGTTTCTGTGATTGTTTGAGCTTAATACATCACAATAAGGTGTTAAGAATCAGTATCAAAGCCTTAATCTGTCAAACCTTTTGAAAATCACAATATCATATTTTTAAGAGAGTGTTTGGTTCAGTGTGTCTCATCAAGCACCAGGGTATTTTAGGTGTTGTTTGTTGTTCATACATGTCACCTTAGGTTGTTTTAGTTCAGTCAAACAATAAAAACCATTGTTCTTTTGGTAAAAAGTCAAAATCACCTTCAAATCTCATTTTCTATTTAACTGTCAAGGATTTAGGGTCTTGAATCATTAAGTTCAGTGCTATAGTTGGTAAATTAGTTTGTAATCATCTCATTTTAGCTTTTCATAACATAATCAGTAAGTAGGAATCAAGTAAAACTCACCAAAGTCAAATTTGTTCATAAATCAAAAAGTCAAAATTTCCAAATCTGTCAAATTGGACAAATCTCCCAGATCATGTGTAGAATTCATTAGGGATTGGAAATCCAAAATTTTTGTTGTTTTGCATTATTTGGTAGCTTGTTAACATATTTCAAAAAGAGAATCCAAGTTTGAAAGCCATTTGCTTATAAAAAGCACTCTCAAAGTTGCCCTTTTGGCCTGTGATCTCCCCTGTACCAGACTTTGTAGCCATTTTCACAAGCTTGCATATTGCTTATTAGTGGGTCCCACCCTTTGTCTCTTGGCTTTTTGGGAAGCTTACCAGCTCAACTCATTAGTCCAGTGCTTATTTTAGATCCTAGAAGCTTTGCCCATAGCTTATTTTGCCTCATAAGTTACCAACACCACACTGAGTACACTGAGTACTCAGTGTTTGTACCCATAATCACAAGCTTCTCACAAGGTTATTAGTGGGACCCAAGCCTTGATTCTTGGCTCATTGAGAAGCTCCCCAGGTTGGCTTATTGGTTCAAAAGCCCTTTTTGACCCCTGAGCTTAATTGTGGGCCCCACATAGGGCTGCTAGTAGCCCTTGTGACCTGTTTGTTTCTGAGTGTTTTTGGATTTGCTTATTTCTACTTTATTGCTTAT